>CANUEP010062090.1:0-25689 GCA_947857235.1 Jatropha podagrica | reverse complement strand
AACTTAATTGAATTTCTTTATTCCATTGCATTTATACTATTTCTGCGATTTATTGGAAAATATATTCTCCAGCGAAATTCTATTTAATGATTTAACAGGGCCCATTACGTCGTTTAGTAGAAATTTTCATAGCTATTCAGTGTAATCAGATCCGTAATTGTTTGGTTAAGTTGATGCGGTAGTAATTAATATAATTTAATTGGGTAGAACTTTTTAGGTTATACTAAGAGAGAATATAATCAGATTTAAACGGATGCTCATAGTATCTGTTAATCTAGGCAGGGTTCTACTAGATTTTAAAGCTGTTAACAGTTAAATCTTTCGTCGTACTTAGGATTGCTAGCTAATTAGGGGTTGTTATTAGATCGTATCTTAGCAACCTATTCATACGGTAGAATTGGTTGGGTCGACGTTCTTCCTGGCTATAACCTGTCTGTAATATGAAATAAGGAGTTAATCTTGAGTCAATGATCAATCGAATCAAATCTTCGAACCGCGGTATGCCTTAACTGAATTAAATCTAAATTGTTCAGGTTCAATCTTTAATTTTATTGCATTTATTTCTTTGATTTAATTTTAGTTCATTTAGTTCGATTATTAAATTCCCCCGTTTCAGTTTCTATTTTTAATTTTATTTTCAGTTCTGGTTTTTTTTCGACAAAGCTAATTCCTAGGGTTCGACCCTTCTCACCGAATTTACAAGTTTTATTATGTAGGAGAGAAGGTTAATTATTTTTTGCGGATTCGACGCCCGTCATTTACTATCCTTAAAAGTCTTATCTCAGAAATTTTTAGCTTTATAAGGTCTTGTATGAGGATTTTTCTTACATTTCCTTTTATTTTGGGCAGAAGAATGATTTAAATTTCATATCCGTATTGACTATAGAAATTTTTTAATTCTTTTTTACTTTGATGAAATTCACTATTCATTTTTGTCTTTTAACTTAAGATACGTATATAAAGCTAAACCTTCATTATTAATATGATTAATAATTTCACCATATGTGAGAGTACCATTTTAGTGAATAACTTAGATAGTCCAAAAATAAATCTTTTTTTTTTCCAAAAGGCATGACTATAGTCTTTCATAGTAAATACTTTTGTAAAAAATACATTCATATACTATCTAAAATTTTATAACTTCGGGCAAGTCAAATTAGCTAATAATTTAGAAGCTCCAGCTTGATATTCACCGGGTTCACTTAAAAAGGTTTTAGTAATTGCAAAAATTAATGTATTAACTGCATCTTATACAGTTGTCTGTATTTGTTGTCGTTGACCTTCTTGTTTAAATATAGTTTTATAGCACTTAGTATTTTTTTCTATCCGTCTTCAAGTGAGAGATAATTATCCCACCATCCTTTTAATTGGCTAGTAAATCCTGAGATTAATATGTGTGTTATAGTTAGGTCAATATTACCTTTAGATTTATGGGTGATGAAGCCATAATCATTTCTTGTAACATATTCATTATATGATATTTATATAATCTATCTATATTCCATTCATTAATTGATTCTCCATCATATCTAACTTGAGTTATTGCAAATCTATCTTCATATTGTATATCTGGTGGTGTTGGCCTAGGGTAAAAATTTCTATTTTTTGGTAGTGGTGCATTATGAATTTTTTGAATAATAAAATTTTCACTAAATTGTTCTTGTAAGTGACAAATATTTATATTTGATTCTTCTTTTTTGAATTTACTTAATACTTTAATACTAGAGAAGAGGAAATATTCAAATGATTTAACCTATTTTGTATCTTTTCTAACATATCTTCGATTTTATATAATTTAATTATTTGTTCTACAGGTATTTCATAAGGCTTAAATATTGGAAACTTCTGATTTAGTAATTGGCAAAGGTCTTTGTATAGGAGAAGTATAAGATACTGGAGTTTGATTTCTAACCTATTTAATTATAATGCTATTGCGTTAAGTATTTGGTTTGCCTAATTGTTTTGAATTGAACATTTTTAATACCTTTTAATGTAGGATTTTTCTTATCATCATCTACTGCATTTGTCATCTTAAAAGGAGAACCTATAACTATCTGGTATTGATGACCAAATTTAATTTCTTCTAATGGAGAATGAATAGATGTAATAACATCATTAGATGTTATTATCCATTCTTTAGTTACTTTTTAATAAACAAGAACTTGAAAAGGGTATTCTCTATTATTTTCAATAGAATAAATAGAAAACCATTAAAAGAAATGAATATTAACTTTATATTCATTCACATAATTATAATATAATTTGCTAATTTGATCTCTTTTTTCTTTTGAATAATTTTCAAAGAGCCAACGATGTTTATCTAAATTATAATCACCAGCCAATCTTTCCTAAGAAATTCTTTATTAATTGAAAATTCATTTTTCAGTAATAATATTTGACTGAGATATATGTTCTATTACAGATCTTTTAGGAGAGAAAGATATGGGAAGAGATGAGAGTAGAGAGTTAACTAATTGTTCTACCTCTTCATACATGGGCTTGGGTATAAGTCTATTAAAATCTATACTTTGTAATTGAATATTTGGCGTTCAAGTGCATGTAGAGTAACCTAGTATTTTCAAAATTAAATACTTGTCTGATATGGTTTTCTAAATTAAATATGAATACTTCCATCAGCATCTTCTACAATACTAGCGGTATAAATATTTTCAATAGATACTAGATGACTAAGTTCTTGAAAATCCCATGAATTTCCTTGAGTTAATTCATGCCATTTTAACCTTTTAGGAGCATCTACTTTTGTATGTTGAGTATTAGCTTCAAAGATAATTGTCTCATATCTAATTAAAGAGTATCTAAATCTATGACCTAGGGTAGTTGTCATAATCTTATAATAAATTCTATAAATAACTACTGTAGATCTAGTACTATGTGAAAAATTCATATTTTTTTCGATTTAATTGTTAGTGTTAAGGCATCTAGAATATTTCGACCATAAAGAGAAAGAAAAGTTTGGATAGCAATTAAAGTAATAGAACCATAAGCTCAATTGGTTTCAATCATAACTAATAGATAATTTGAAAAGTTTAAAAGTCTTGCATCTCGTAAGCATGCAAAAATAGGATTATATAAACTGACTTGAAGTAAAGATTTAATTGCAACTTGAACCATACCTATATGCAAAAATTTGTATTTTTCTTTATGTTTCAAAATAGCTTATGGAGAAAATAATTAAATATTTTCATGTATATGACTTAATGGAACAGATTGTTCGGTCCATTTAATTGAATAATCAGAAAGAAAAGCACAAAAAGTAATCTTATAAATAGTGTTCATATCATGTTTAGGGATGGACCAATTATGTAGCTGATTTTCTACATAAGCGATATTCATCTCTTGATTATTCATATTACAAAGGCTAAAACTATGGTCATTAATATTGAAACGCTTATTATTAGAAAGAATATTTAATACTCTGCTCATTATGTTGATTAATAATTGTAATTAGAAAATATTAATAATCAGGACCACCTTTGCGGAACCACCAAGTACACGGCTGACCAATAATAATCCAATAGCTTGTAATTACAATTAATAATAGCTTAACTTGTAGATTTCTATTTCTATTTCCCAACAATAAATCATTACATAATTAATAACGTTATCTCTAATACCTATAAAAATTATACTCTATAATTGTGATATAATTACAATGATAATTAGCATAGAGAATTTATTTAAACTTTCTATGTCAAAACTACATCGTTTTGATGGTAAAATATTTATTATTATAAAATAACACCAGCTAGCTAGCAATTAAAAAGGCTATAATTATTGAAATATTTCAATGATTTGAAATATCATGACATTAATCAATTACAAATGCTAATTAAGGTATCGAATCTGAATGCTTAGAATTATGCCAGATTTTACTCTAAAATTTTATCTTATAAAATTATTTTATTGGCTCCTTAAAAGTTTGAATACTTTTGTTTGGCTCTCAAATTGTGGAGCCTACGTCTGCCATTATGATAAAATACATGGAACAACCTATTCTAGACACTGTTGTTGTAGAAATGGCACTCGAACTCCGCACCAGAAGAAGAACATGTTGATATTGATCCACAAATCAATCCAAGCTGAAAGTATTCTTCTTAACAACATCAAAAGAATCATTTGCCTAACTAATACACTTCAACTCTATTTTCAAATTGACTAATAAAAAGTTGAGCACATGCTTAATGTTTCTTCCACAATTTCACATTAATAAGGTTGAAAATATAATCAAATGTGCATGTACATTACAGCAAAATAGTTGTTTGCCTATAAACATTGAACAACCTTATAAAGTCATTTCAGTCATTTCATAATCGCTAAAAGTTAGAAATCTAGCGCTCATTACCATGTCTATATATTTTAAATCATGCTCAAATAAACCAAAACACAACCTGTTATAGTATCCAATCATGTCTTAAAACCATAATTTCATTAAAAAGATATTTTTAGTTTATATATATTTCTCTTTTACAAAATACTTTTTGTTACTATTCATCGTTAATTTTTTTATTGATTTTGTTTCATGAATACACAAAAACTCATGTAAATCTTAAAATATATAATAGTATTATAAATTTATGGTTCAATTATTTATTATTGGTTATTTGGTTAAAATTTAACCATTTGAAAAAACTTTACAATTCTAAATTTATTGGATAAAGATATAAGGATGGATATAATATTATAAATCATAATTATATTTTAACATTTAATATATATATAATTAAATTGATCAAATTATAAATTAAGTTGATCAAATTGTAAATTGTAAATTAAAACTATCAACTTCAAAAATACGGATTTTACACTAATTTTACTATTGCCACTCTCGTCACTAGAAATAAATCGAAATTCGAAAGGCAAGGCGTCATCGCAAGGAGAGCCTCGATCGACGCTGTAAAAGCTTCGGTCAGTCAAAAAATGCCAGTGACGTGATTGCCACCGGTGCCTGAATGTTTGATAGCCACCTTTTTAGATGGAAGGATTACATTGTGAGACGGAGGCAAATCTAAGGATGTCCAAGTAATTTGATTAAAATACATGAGTGAAGTTATTAATTTGATCAAAACTCAGGGATGAAATAGTAATTCTCCCTATAATTTACCACTTGCTCACCAATGTCACTGCTCGGTCCAGTAACAATTAAGATAGCTCATTATTTTTTTATAATTTTTCCAGAAAAAAATATTTCATTAATCAAAAACTAGAAGATAATTTTAAATTGCAATAAAAAAATCTAAAAATATGTGAATTCTCAAATTAAGAAATTCAATAAACAAAATATAGAAAAATCCACAGCCAGCCCCATGCATGTAACTAGAAAGTATTGGATTGGGCCTCATAACAAAGGGTTCAAATAAAAATAAAATAGAAGAGATAATGTTTCTGTTTGCTTATGTATACAGGTGTTGGTGAAGGAAGCCAAGAAGCTGCCAAGTTGCCGAAAAGAATGAAGCGAAGGCCCTCAGTGGTGCATGCACAGAGTAAAACCGCATAAACACCGGACACTAACTATCTAATCACCACATGTCGAAGGTTCAAGCTTTGAAACATACCCAGGTGGACACGTGGCAAATGGGCAATAAACCTTTGTACACATGTTACATTCTTGAAATGACACAGCGGGTATGGAGTTTGCAGGAAAAGCATTTTACGTGTCTATTTAGGAGCTTGTACCAAGACATTAGTGATGGTAACTGAAAAGCAGTATTCCCCAGGTTTTCTGAAAGTTGCTAAAAGATTACTTAAGTGTTGTTGTTTAAAGCAAGAGAGATTTCTGTAGCTGTGTAGATAGAAATCAAATATGAAGGTTTGTTATTCTTCATTTTACTTTCTTTGGTTAATTTCTTCTTCTTTTTCTTCTTCTTCTTTATATTTAATTTACCTGCAAGTTTTCCTGGAATAACATTGTGAACTATACAATTGGGACAGTCCTTTTTACAATCACTGAATCGATAAAAACCTTCGTATTTGAAAGCTTTTAACTCACTAAAATGGTAAAACCTCTTGCATCGAAAAGCTTCAAATCTGAGCCCTTCCGCTCCCCACATGCTAGTTTAGCAGTCATATATATCCGCTTTTAAGATTTCAGAGTAGTTTGACGGTCTTGAATATTAAGTTTTCAAGATAGTTTGGTAATTGATTAATTACACGTTCGTCAACATAATTCAGCCCAGTAATTAATTTATTATTTTAAGTAATTTAATAATTGAATGTGTATCTTGATCGAATGATTTAATAATTAATTTATTATTTTCAGTAGTGTCCCGAGACTATTGTAGATTGCCTTTGCTTTAATAACTAATTATCATATATGGAAACGTACTGAAGGTCCATGAGAAAAGGTCTCAGGCTCATGCACCAGCTGCCGAAGAAGGTAAAATAATGACAAGGAAGCAGAAGGCAGAGAACAAAGGACAGGAAGGAGAACAATCTCCCAAGAAGGCAAAAAGCGAAAATGACACTAGTCATTCTTCTAATGGGAAAAGTAAAGCTGATATTGCTAAAGAGTTCGAAGATTTCTCTAAGGCCATCAGAGAGAATCTTTCTATTGCTCAAATGAAAGAAATATTAGATATGAATGATCAAGATTCATCTGGCTCTGATGGCGCTATTACCACTAAATGGTTAGTTGATACCACCAAACTTATAATTTGAAATGATGCTTTAGTTATTAATATTAAATTAATCTTTTTCCTTATTTGAACAGTCAAGATTTGCTGTTTCTTGGAGCATTAGGGAAATGCCCATTGTGTGATTGCAAGTTGGAGTTTGATGGCAAAAGGTATAGCTGCAGAGGGTTTTATAGTGAATGGTCTAGTTGTACTTTCAAGACCAGAAGTCCACCAAGGATAGAAGAGCCAATCAAATTACCTGATTCTGTTCTAAACTCTCCTATTGCAGATGTAAAACTTTCAACTCTCATCATCTGTATATATTTGTTCATTGTAAATTCAATTCATTTTGTTGATCTATAATGTTCTTGTGTGTTCTTTAGTTGCTAAAGAAGTATCAAGAACCTAGCCGTCGGCCTCCTCAGGATTTAGCTGCTCCGGTAAAGCCTTTTGCAGGAATGCTGGTTTCTTTATCAGGCCGTCTTTCTCGAACACATGTATGTTGTTGATGTTGGTTTGGCGTTTTCCAAGCACCAATCCAACAATGCCAAAGCTTATTAATAGATTTGTTTTAGATTGAGAATTAAATAAGCATTTTGGTTGATGAATGCAGCAATTTTGGAAGAAGATCATTGAGAAAAATGGAGGAAAGGTCTCAAATTCTGTTGTTGGTAATTGACTTAGTAATTTTTATTTCACATTTTTTTTTCTTTTGAATTTGTTGGACTCTTTGTTCATCTGTCTGTTACCAAACATTGCTTGTGTAGGTGTGAGTTGTCTAGTAACTTCGGCTGCGGAGCGAGAGCGTGGAGGTTCTTCTAAGCTCACAGAAGCAATGTAAGCATATAAATTTCTTGAGGCTTTTCTAATTGAATGCGTACATATGAAACAAATATTTTACTTAGCATACAAATGGTAAATGTCTCTATAAAATGTACAACTCTCAATTTAATAGGAATGAGAATATGAATTTCTAATTTTCAAAATATAGAAGCCTGTAGTGATGGAAGAATATTATTTGACATTCTATAAATTTAATATTTAAGTTGAAATTTTCTGTTGCAGGGAGAGAAGCATACCTGTTGTGAAGGAAGAATGGCTTCTAGAAAGCATTGAGAAGCAAGAACCCCTACCATTAGAAGCTTATGATATTGTTTCTGATCTTGCTGTGGAAGGCAGAGGAATTCCTTGGGATAAACAAGAACAGAGCGAAGAAGCTCTTGAGTCCATTTCAGCAGAAGTATATACACCCTCACAAACACAACTCTCTTCTAATTCTTTGAGTTGAGAAATTAGGATCAGTCTCAAGAAAACAATAACTTACACTTTTCTGTTTGCAGCTCAAGGTATATGGCAAAAGAGGAGTTCATAAGGATGCCAAATTGCACGATCGGGGTGCACAAATATTTGAGAGAGATGGGATATTGTACAATTGTGCATTTTCTCTCTGTGACATGGGAAGAGAAATAAATGAGTAAATATTGAAGAAAACTTTTCCACTATATGTTCCTTTTAATTGACATTTCTCTTTCTTAGAGTTTTACATTTTGTGCTTACTTGTAGATATTGTATCATCCAACTTATCACAGTACCAGAAAGTAACTTGCATTTGTACTGCAAGAAAGGGAAAGCAGGTGATGATCCAAACGCAGAGGAGAGGCTTGAAGAGTGGGAAAATGTGGAGAATGCTACTAAAGAGTTTGTAAGGCTCTTTGAAGAAATTACTGGAAATGAATTTGAGGCGTGGGAGAGAGAAAAGAAGTTTGAAAAGAAACGACTAAAGTTCTATCCTATTGACATGGTAAGGTTTTGTATATGTATGTCTTCTCTACACTATAGCTTAGATTGTGCTGTGTTCGATAAAGATTTTATTTTTTATAATGCAAATAGGATGATGGGGTTGATGTGAGACAAGGAGGGCTTGGTCTTAGGCAGCTAGGAGTTGCAGCTGCACATTGCAAACTTGAACCCAAGGTTGCAAATTTTATGAAGGTTTTGTGCAGTCAGGAGATATACAGGTATTGCTTTGCCCCATCTGTTTTTCTACTTATTCACTTGCAAATTAGGAGCCTTAAGGCCTATTTGGACACAGGTATGCCATGATGGAGATGAGTTTAGACCCACCCGACCTACCAATGGGGATGCTCTCTAATCTTCATTTGAAAAGATGTAAGAACTTCTCACTTGCTCCCTGGCCCGACCTGCCCGCCTGCTTCATATGTATATAACTAAGTTATATAACATTCAGGTGAGGAGGTTCTACTTCAGTTTGTAGCAGCAGTGAAATCAATGAAAGGGACTGAGCAGAAGGCTGAGGCTGTTTGGTCAGATTACAGCCAGAGATGGTTTAATCTTATGCACTCCACTAGGCCTTTGATCCTAAGAGACCAGGATGAACTTGCAGATAATGTACAGCCCAATATATGCCTTTTAGTAACTACAGATGAATGTTGAAATTTTCCTTCAAATCATTCCTTATATGATTATGGATTTAATTTGTAGGTCGCAGCAGCATTTGAGACTGTCCGGGATATAACTGTGGCCTCACATCTTATAGGAGATATGTCTGGTTCAACTCTTGATGATCCACTGTCAGATCGATACAACAAGTTGGGATGCTTAATTTCTCCACTGGAGAAAGATTCTGATGACTATAAAATGATTGTCAAATACTTGGAAAAAACTTATGAACCAATCAAAGTTGGAGATATTGTGAGAATAATCGAATTTTATGCACTGCTTTCTTTAATTTTTGTTGGTATCTTGTCAACAATTACATCTATAATGTATTCACTTTGTTGCAATTTAGGATTATGGAGTATCTGTTGAGAATATTTTTGCTGTTGAATCAAGCGCTTGGCCTTCTTTAGATGAAATCAAGAAGTTGCCAAACAAAGTCTTGTTGTGGTGTGGTGAGATTAATCTTCAACCAAACCAAACTCAGAACTAATTGTAGTTCTCTTTCTTTTTTCGT
Organism: Jatropha podagrica; assembly: GCA_947857235.1. NCBI lineage: Eukaryota > Viridiplantae > Streptophyta > Magnoliopsida > Malpighiales > Euphorbiaceae > Jatropha > Jatropha podagrica. The sequence goes on along the minus strand of CANUEP010062090.1, from coordinate 16,083 downwards.
TTTGGGCTATAGCAGCAACTTATTTTTACATATTAATCTCCTTCAGGTACCCGAAGTTCGAATTTGTTAAGACATTTGCAGAAGGGCTTCTTACCAGCTGCTTGTTCTCTTCCGGTGCCAGGTTATATGGTAAAGTACATTAAAATACTTTTTTTCTTTAGCATATATATTGGATTCCTGATTAGGTTTGAAATGAACTGATTTGGCTTTACAGTTTGGCAAGGCAATTGTTTGTTCTGATGCTGCTGCAGAAGCAGCTAGATATGGTTTTACTGCTATCGATAGACCGGAAGGATTCCTGGTTCTGGCTGTTGCTTCTCTTGGAGATCAAGTAACTGAGATTTCCAGTATGCCAGAGGTCCGTTTGTTTCGAAGCCCTAAAACTATTTCACACTTCATTTTAACAAACAAAGATCCTGAAAGAACTGTTATTAAATTTGCATTAGGATACAAAATCCTTTGAAGAGAAAAAGATTGGCGTAAAAGCGTTAGGGAGGAAGAAAACAGTTGAGTCGGAACACTTCATGTGGGAAAATGACATAAAGGTTCCTTGCGGCAGCTTGAAGCCATCAGAGCATAAAGATAGTCCTCTGGAATATAACGAGTATGCTGTCTATGATCCAAAACAGGTACTACTACTAATAGAATTCTGTGTTGTGGGGCTTTATAAAATATTATAGCACCAACAGTTCCTCATTTTTTGCCTTGATTCGAATTGCAGACATGCATAAGGTTCCTGGTGGAAGTCAAGTATGAGGAGAAGGATGTGGTTATGGACACTGCAGAACCATGAGTTGAAGAAGGTTCTTTTTTGTGTATTCCTAGCTTTTTGCCATTCTCTTGTTCTGGGGACACAAAAACATAGACAGGGGACTTTCGTTTTGCTAAAGTTTTAAGTTTTTAACATCTGATGCTCTCAAGTATATGTTGATGGATTTTGTTGTATATAATATAATCATCACCAAGGCTAACCTATGTTGTAGCTTTGACTAGATTTTGTCGCATGTAATGTTAATTCTAGTTTTGCCTACCATTTCCCTTTTCTCTCTCTCTTATGGATGTGAAAAATCATTTGGCAGTGCATCTAAGGCCACATTATGCGTTTTACATATTATTTTATTATCACTGTGTTCTCCCTTCATCTAAGGTAAATCTTGAATTCTACCCATCACAATGTCAGGAGGGAAATTATGTTAAGGAATTGTTTGTTAGGAGGTATAAGCTTTAATTGAGGGTGAGTTGAGAATATATCACTGAAGTTAAAAGTTTTAAATAGCTATTTAAAATTGTTTTGCAGTAGAATATAAATTATATTGTTTTAAGAAATTATTATTTAATGCTCATGCAAGGCTCCAGAATTCTGGCATCTGAAGTTCCAAAGCAAGGTTAGCTGTAACTTAACAATCATCTGAAGTTCAAAGCGAGAATCTTAGAAGTCAATTCCCTAAATTGCTAGGCACTTCTCTTGATCTTAGGATCAAATGTCTCGACCTATAGTGAAGAATGAATATATCTAATAAAACGAAAAAAGGCCAATTGACATGTTCCTACATTTGTATTTTTTCAGCGTCAGAGCTCAAATTAGCTAAAGCAACAAACGGAAGCTTTCTACCTAAATAGAAGTAATGCAAAGAAAGAAATATCATACAAATTGCGATCGGTGGAAATGTACAATTCTTTTGCCTACACTGTATTATATGATACAAAGGCCTGTAGCCTATACAAGCACGTCTACCCAAGTACAAGCATATTTTTACAACTAATGGCAGCGTCCACTCCTAAATTCAATTAAATGCAACATCACAAAACAGCAAATTCAATTTCTGAGATCTCATATACGATTAATAAAATTATGGAGGAGTTTAAAGATTCTCAAATGACCATATTAAGCAATGAAAATAATCAAGAAGAGAATTTGAAGACTTTGAAAGACAAAACAGAACCCAAATCTTGAAATCATATTCTAGTCAATTTTCCATTATCAACCTAAGCCACCTTGAATGGTGCAAGGCCAGAAAATGAAACAGAAATCTTCAACTATATTCCTTTTGAGTGTCTTGTGGAAGTAATTACAATTACAGCAATACAAAGACTTAACCTTGCAAAGAGATTCTAATTTTTCAAAAACAAAAGATCCAACCTGGAAAAGATTCAGTGGTAAATTACCACAGGAGGAAACTTGAATTTGTCTGAAACGAATGGTATTAAGCGTGGAACATTCACCAAATCGCGATAAAAATCATACTCTGCTTCATAATCGTGTAAACCAAGCTCACCTTTTTGATTTGTGTGATAATGATGCTTAGTTAAATTCGATTTTCCGAATCCCAATATGCTAACTCTGTCACATATCGCCACAGCTAGCATTACAGCTTGAAAACCAGAGGAGTAATGGAACATAGCACCATCATGTGTAGAGCCCCATTCATCCAATGCTTTACCCGTCCCTTCTGCAAACCGCTTCAAAGAATAGTATTTCACAATTCTTGCACACAACACATCAAAGCGGGGATCAGTGACGATCAAAGGCGCCTCATGAGACGAATTGCAGATGGTATAGTCCAAGAAATGCATCGGTTGACAAATATACATAACCATAGGAACATTAATCCCATATGGATGACAAAAACATCCTTGCCTTCTTGCACAAAGATGCAATATGTTGCTATTTACAAAGGAAATATTGGTTTTAGATCCAACAAATTGCTCAAATCTCTCTGTTCTTGCGTTGTTCAATCGAATTACAATCTCATGCCCATCAATCAACTTCCCATAATCTTTTTGCAACAAAATCCCACTATTTCCCACTACAGCACAAGAACCATATTTGTTGTTTAAGCCCACCAATCCATTACTAGCATCAATTGGAGTTTTCACAAGCCCTATCAAGTTGTTCATTATATCAGGTTGGTACCTCTTTTTTCTAGCCCAATCATGCAATACCCTTCTAAAATCTAACCAATACCTGTAAAACTGAGGTGACCTAAGCATTACAGGTATACCTCTAGAAGAGCTAGCTCTAACATCATGATGATTAAACTTTCTCCAAGTGGCAAAAGTCCTGTACCTTCCTTGACTAGCAAAATTACCTTCTAATAACTGCTCTATTTCCTGCTTTCCTTGAGTTTCACCTATATCAATAGCTGCATATTTTAGCAGAGTAGAATTGAAAACTGGAACTGGTGCGCTAACTATTACATTGGTTTCTAGCTCGATTGAGCTGAAGAATCCGACGTCGCTACCACCAGCGGCACGACGGATCAGAATCCGGCAACTGATAGTAATAGCAAACACAATCAGTAACAGAATGCTAAATAGCGGACGGACTGACCTTTTCATCGGCGCAATGAAATCAACAGACGGGTTAATGGGTATTGCTAAATCCGGCCACCACAACCGCCGGTGCCAAATATAGATTGTACGGATCTGGAAGATATCAGATCCATTTTCACATTCATGAATTGGCGGCATCAACAAAATAAGAAAGTGAACTAAAAGACATGACAGTGTTAACAATATCGGGTAAGTTTGTGGATAATATGCATATATTCAGGAACAAGAACGGTTAAACGCAAGAATCTTGGAACAGGAAAATATAAATTTCATATCAGCATTTATGAGAAAGAAAAGAAAAGTTTTGGTGGGTACACAAATCTTGGAGTGGAAAATTAATTGCTACAAGAAAGTGAAATAAGAATTGCAAATAGGAATGGAATTTGGATGTGAGGTTTGGTAAACAAATGGGAATTTCATGACTAAAACTTGATAAGATCTAAAATACAAAAGTGAAGGGTTTTTATGGCCGTGGGAAGTAGTGGAGAAAGGAAGGAGAGTAATTTAAAGAGAGTGTGAGTCTTAATTTATTATTTATTAACGATGTATCCTTTTTTTTTTTTTTTAATATTTGATGGTCTGTTGATTCAGGGAAGGCTGGTTTTGGCGTCTCAGTGAGGTTATTTCCAGTGATTGGAATTGGAATGATGGATTTCTGATGATGATGTGGTGGTGGTGGTGGGATATGGCGTGATTGTGATTTGGGGTAGCATTAAATTTTGTTTACATCATCAGTTTTTCATTCAGATCTTAAAATTATTTTTTAAAATAATAAAAATATTTTACACATGTTGAGCCCGATAAATTAAATATTTATAATAATTTTGATAATTTTTTATTGATTAGATGAGAAATACTAAATTTGAATTCAAACTTACACTCAATCTCTCTTTATCCAGAATCTAATAAAACTTTAATTAATGAAAAGAGAAAGAAATTTCAATTTTAAAAATTCACATTCTCTTCCAATGCAACAATGACTACAAACAACAAAAAAAAAAAATTATTTAATTGGATAGATTTTTATTATTATTATTGTTTGATGTGCTCACATATCATTCCGATCATTGGTTCTCATCTAATTATATTGTGTTTCGAAATAATAACATCTAATATATTGTTTTTCATGGAAGAGAGGTGGGATAGAGTTGATTTTAGAAAAATTAATATGAATGTGATATGACCAGAGATATATTTATAATCTATATAACAGGGAAAATGGAAAAAAAAAACATTGAGATTGATTAAAACAACATAATTAATTTTAATAATGATAAAATGTTAGCTAATGAATAAATTAAAATTGCTTATATTGATTTTATAAATTAAAATTAATATTTTCAATAAATTAGGAATCTTAATATTTTATAACCTCAAACTATCAAATTAATATCATTTCTTAAGGAGTAAGTTATTTTTTATTGAATTAATCAATTCAATGAATAAGAATATTATATAAATTTTACCTTCTAATCGATAGTTAATACAATATTTTACGTTATACCATATTAGTAATTTTATTTTTTTTCTAATTGTCTATATCTTCGATCATAATATATCATGATTTTCTTTATAAGAAATATTAATTGGGTGAATTTAGGTTAATTTATTTATAAACTGCCACAAAATAATAATATAAAACATATCTCCTAACAATATGAAAGAGAGCATGAATAGTGTTACATTAGAAACTTATTTTAAATTTAGAGGCATCAACGACTAGACATGCTTATAAAAGTCTACATTAAATTTCATAACATTGGAAAAAAATGGGAAAATTAGCAAGAAAAAAATGGCATGGAGAGGAAATTAACTCATGTCCTCCCACCATGCAACATGCTCACACACCATTTGAACCTATGGTCCTCATACAATTCTTTGTATTTCAAAATAGTAATATAGTAATCTTTTTGCAGTGTTATGAAATATGTCTTCTATTATCTTTTCAAGATAGTTTATAAAAAAATTAATTTTAATCATCTTCACCCAATTAATATTTCTTGTAAAAAATGTCATCGATATATTATGATCCAATATATAGATAACTAAAATACAAATAAAATCACATTTTCCAATAGAAATATGATTAAAAATAAAATTATAATAGGCAACTGGATAAATGTACAATCAAAAATTTTTATTAAGCCTACACATATTGTGAAAATATTAATTTAATTTTATGAATATGATATACTAATTGGAATATTCATTGTAAGATTTCAAATTCTAAAATGATGAATAATTAAATCACAAATAACAAGATCGTTAACCCACTTACATATAAAAATTTAAAAAATGAGGAATATACGAAAGAGAAGGTTATAATATACTATTTTGTGTAATTACCTATGAAAGACTATTAGATGCATGATAGAGGTTGTTTTCGTGTTTAGATATTTTTATTTTTCATTGTAATTTGGGGGCCACTTGACTTGGCAATGACTAATGGTGTAATCGGTGGATGATTCTTACAAGAGAAGACCTTCGCATAATGTTGGTGATGACAGAGATGACAACAATTAATATAATATTAATATTTGGTTGGGTGCAAGACAATATCTGTACCTAAGTTTCAACTTCATTTGCAAGTCAGTTTCAGCCGCTGTGCCTGCAAGTTTTACATAATCTATTTATCGGGACGTATACTTATATATATATATATATATCAAGAGAATAATATTTTAAATTTAATATATATAAAACATAGATAGATATGTAATTAGACTTGTAATTAGATATTAAAACAAAAAAAGTATAATAATTATCTAGTTATGTAATAATTTATATATATCTATTAATATTTATTAAATTTCCAAAATTGACTATCTAACTGAAAAAATATAGATAAATGTAAAATAAATTTTAATTTAATAATAGATATATACTTTAGATTTGTAGTTTTATACTAATATTAAAAAAGAAATAATAATTATTTAGTTATTTCCATCAATATTTAATAAATTCCAGAAAATAAGTTAATCAATTAAACAATAGAGGGTGAGATATATATTACTGATATATCAAGATAATACTATTAAATTAAATTAAAATTTAAATAATATATAAAAGGAGAGTGAGATACATATGAATTATATATCAAGATAATATCATTAAATTAAATTAAAATTTATATAATATATGAAAAGAGAGTGAGATATATATTATTAAAAATAAAACATTTCTTTTTATGTAAGTATAATTTAAAATTTTAACCAAAATTGTTTATTAAGATGAGACGAACATGAAGATGAATTATTATAAGTCTTATTATCATTTGTAGAAATAGTGTGTGTACATTTTTTTTATACAGGTCATACCATGTATAGATTTTTGCTATTATGTAATTTAGTGAAAAATTTCACAAGGTACTTATGAAGACACATCTTAGCATTGTAACTGTGTCAACATATCGCAATGAAAAATAATTTTGTAATGAATTTCACGGTTATTTTTGAATTATATTATAAAAGATTATTTCATTTAGTGATAGAAGTGAGACGGACACTCTTATCTATTTAATGAAGGTAGAAATAGTTTATAAATGGGTTTTATACAGATATGGATAGTAAAATTACTACCGATAATGAATATGGATAGGGTACGAGTACCTAACTCTGAGTACCTGCTGTAACAAATAGTTTTAGCCATGGGTATGTGCAGATACTCCACCCATTTATTAATAAAAGATATATTTTAAATAAATTTGGATTTGAATAATTTAAAATATGCGGAAATCTTATCTGTGAGTATTTTAAATAGGTTTAGAATGGATATATAGATGGTAAAATTTTAAACGGATTCAAATACAAATTCTAAAATTTTATACATTACAAATAGTTCAAATTCACAGGTGCCCTCGGCTTTCATCCCTAATTTTATTGCTATGTGCAACACACAAATTCTAATACTAGTTAGATACTAACAAAAAAAACGTATATAATTATTTTCTATTTATATTAATTAAGTTTCAAAAATAAATTAATCAATCAAAATATTAGATAAATAGAGGAATAAGTTTTAATTTTAACATATAGATATAGCCTTTTAAAGTTAATAAATTAATAAATTTCCCCCTTTCAAAAATTCTTATTATGACCATAATGAAAAGGACAATTGTCATTATAGACACTTAAATTTTATTTAAATTAATTTAATTATTTAATTAGCTAATTAAATTATTATCAGTTAAATTAAACAATTTTTTAATAACCAATCAAAATATTTAAATGGTTATTAAAATAAAATTATTGCATAAATATTATTTACTGTATAAATAAAATATATAGTAAAGTCCAATAAAAATTAGCTAAGTAGACTAATTAAATTAAATATTGCGAATAAGTCAGACTCTACATAAGTTAAGTGATGCAACGGCAGCTAATGAGAGTTTGTCAAGTAAATCAATCAAATTACATACTTGGCACGGGGACTCCCTCAAATCTCTATATAAATAGGATACCTCTCTTCATATACGGGGATAATACAAACTCTTAGAGAAAAAGGCAGAAAAGAAGCCTTAAAACTCTGTCGAACTCAAGATTACAAAAAATTTTTTCCAAGTCTAAAGAATCAAAATTCATTCTACATGAATTCAAGATCAAGTCCTTTCGATCCTTGAATCGTTTAAAGTTCGTTCTACATCAATTCAACATCAAGTCTTTCGATCGTTGAATTGCGTTCAATATCAAGTCTTTTAGTCCTTGAATCATCCTCACAACAACAAAGTGAAGAATCAGAGGATAATCTTCACTATAATAGAAGATTTTACACTAAAACTTGTATCCACTTCTTTATAAATACAATTTATATTTTTGTATCTTTGTTTCTTAATTTTTAAGAACAAATTTTACGCAAACAATCATAAAATAATAGAAAAATAGGGAGAGAAGTAAAGAGAAAATATAAAGTTTTTTTTCTCATTTATAAGAAGCCACATATGTAGGTACATAAATAAAACCCTAATAAGAATAATATACAAATTAAAAAGAAACGGATGCTCACCAATTAGGAATAAAGACTTCTAGTCAATATAAGACATCCATTTCATAATGACAAATTGTGAACAACAAAATTATGATAATTACCATAACCAAAATTACTATAACTATTATAATTTGATTATCAATTTGATTTTTATTATAACCACAACGGCTCCGAGTTATTAAAATAATTGAGTAAAAATATAAAATTCAAATTATTTTTAATATATTATTTGGTTATATTTAACATAGAATCTCAAAATAGAAGCAATGGAATAATTTGAACATCCATGCGCAAACATATAGAATTTACCATTAAAATCTCAATATTCCTTGAACTGAATATTGTCTATAAAAAATTATAAATGAAACCAATACAAACTTACATGAAAAAGGGTATTATGAAGAAAAAATAGAATAAAATTCTAAAAATTCCCACACTTATAATAATCTACACATACCTATTAAAGTAATTATAAATAACTTTTGAAAAATACATCCAACAACCAATTAAATTATGAAAAAACATAATAAAATTCTAAAAATTCCTAAGAAAAGAAAAATAGAAAGCAAGAGAGAATGTTTTGAACTTTCATTTTGTTTCAATTGACTAATTCAAAACTTAAGGATATAAAGTGTCTTTCTTCCCTTTTACAACGGAGTTTGCATATATGGATAAGAAAAGATTGAAAATTTGTAAAATAATAATTATGTATGTAAAAATTTAAATTTCAGTTGGATTAGATTAAATTTCAAGAACAAAAATGAAATTTGTAAAATAATAATTATTTATTTATAAATTTAAAGTTTTAGTTGGATTGAGTTAGATGATTAGTAGGTTAGATTAAGTTTTAAAGTTACCACTAATTGAAAAATTAATTAAGTAGACCAATCAAAATATAAAAAATTAGAAAATTTTTAAAATTTTCTAAAAGAAAAAAAAAAGGATACTAAACAAACAGAACGCGTTAAAGTTTCTTTTTGTTTCAATTTTTTTTATATAAATTATCAGTATCCGGCCTCTATCATTAGTCATGAGATTTCTCGTCCCTCTTTATAAGTGTGTTTTGTAGAGAACGAATTTGAGAGTTCTTTTTTTAAACATTAGAACATATATTTATTTTTATTTTTGTTTTAGTCAAAACCAAGAAAGCCGTCCTTACGGAATAAGTTAACAACAGTTCAAAGCACCTTTTTCATGATTTTAAAGTTAAACATACATTTAAGATATCTCTGTGTATATCCTCCACATCTATCTTACGATGCTCGTTTGCATATCCTAATTTTTAAATGAATAATATTTTAAGTGTGTTTCATACTTTATGTTAAGACCTGCATTTGCCCGGAAATGTGTTCTTACGAGACATGATGGTATTCTAATAGCTAAATCAAGGAATATATCACATTTGTTTGTAGAATGTGACAATCTCGTGGTGGCTCAGATGATTAAAGGACAAAGTGGTGGTTCCTGGAGTTTTCAAGCCATTGGTGGGCCGTATTTAAGAATAATTTTAAAAGAACTATTTTTTATAGTGTTTGGTAAGATAATGAATTAATTTTTAGAAATTTTTTTATCTACAAATAATTTTTTATTTTATTAAATTATAAAATTAGAAAAAACTTATCAAACCCAATAAAACTAAACCCGAGCTATTAGGCTTCACCCATGCACCCCAGTCTAAATTTAAGTTTAATAAGTGAAAAAAAATCTGATTACCAAAAACACCATATAGATAATACAAATTAGACATAATAAATCTCCTCTTGAGATAAGAAAGGATAAATTACGAAAGAAACATGCAAATATCACAACTCTTGTTATATCCAAGCCAAAAAAGGTACTTCAGCCTCAATACTTTTTTTTGCTAAGCAGTCTGTGAGATTTTTGCTATTTCTATTAATATGTCTGAACTCAACATGACTCATCTGAGCAATGGTCAAATCAAACTTATTAAAACTTTTCCACTACTTCCAAGGATGTTTCTGCTTTTGAAGAATCCAACACAAAGCATTTTTTGAATCTGATTCAATCACCAAGTTTTATATCATGTAATCTGATTCCCAAAAAATCTGAATTGCATTAAAAATGGCTAATAATTATGCTGCATTAGAATTTAAAATGCCAACATACTTAAAAAAAGATGCACAGTACCATCCCTTGAGAGTTTCGCAACACTCCCTTATGCCTGCAGGACTCGACTTATCTCTTGTTGCACCATCTATATTAAATTTAATCGATCCTATTGTGGGATTTTCTCAAGTACTATGCTTGATTCTACAAACTGACATGATAAAGTTCAATCTGTTGTTACAAGCTAATAAAGGGAACAAACACCAATTATTGAAAATAAGAGATAAAGAGGGATACTTTGCTTTGATCAATTCAAAAGATTTGAATTTTATCATGTCGACAATATGATGTAGTGGCTGTCTCTCATCTGAAAAAAATCAACCTATTACAAGTCAATCAAATCGTCCATAAAGCATGTAAAAAATCACATTCTAAGCTTCATGAAAGTCTTTAAATTGGATAATTTCATTCCAATGCCAATCCAAATCCACTACTATTTTTGGAAGAACAGATATAGCACCCCACCAATTCAAAAGACCATCCCATATCCTTGTAACAAAAGAGTAAGTTAACAATACATAATTTACATTTTCAACATCAATCTCACAAAAAGGACAAACACATTCATTCATTTCATGAATAATCTTTCGTCTAAACAAGTTTATTCTAGTAGAAATTTTATTTAAATAAGATTTTCAGACACAACAAGCAACTTTAGAAGGTATTAAAGATGACCAAAAATGTTTAAAAATAAGACAGAATTGTGTGAAATATAACGTTTAGCTTTTAACGTTTAATGAAAATATTCTCAAACAGCTAATAACTACCAAAATAGCTAATTTTACGGAGAGTAGATGTTACAGTTTATGGTGGATAGATTTGCAACATTTCGCATATTTAATTATTTATAGGGATGAGAATTACTGCGCAGATTGGGTAGCAGCTTATGCTACACCTCTGCACTTAGATTCTCATATTCTAAATGTTTGTCCTCGTCAACTGAGTAGATTAGTCATAACATGAGAAGTGCAACTAAAAAAAAAATGTTCTTGATACTAATGAAAATTAAAAAGTGAACTTGAAAACATTAATAGGTTATTCATGAACTAATTGTTTATGATGAACACAAAGAATTTAAAACATAAAAAGTCCGTTTGGAATAAATGAATTTCATAAAATTTTATGAAATTTATTTGAAAATTCAAAATTTTGTATAGAATTTTCGTTTAAGAATTGTTCCAAACATAATTGTATGAAATTTAATTGAATTTTTTATTTTAAATTATAGCATGCCAAATATAACAAATTCATTTATAAATAAATTCCACTTGAAAATCATTTACAAATGAATTTTACAGTCATAATTCATTTGTTTCAAACGGTACCTAAATCCAATAATAAAATAGGTCGCATTACCATATATGCGTTAAATTAATAGGTCCTTTATTATTCATTTTCTTAACAAAAATTTAATATTTTTGTTGGTTTACTTATTGTTAAAATTAATTTGTGAGTGTGTTATTGAAAGAAAATAATATTATAAGAAAAAGATGCTACAGTAACGTCTTGATTTGGAAAAGATGAGCTGGACGCCATTTAGCTTTTCTTCTTAAACACATTACATAGGAAATACTTCATCAATAAACTTCATTTAAGCCTCCAACAATAGATATCATATATTGTCATCTCAAGTTTTATTTAACATTTACGATAGTTAGGTTTAAATGTATTTAGAAAATCTGATGCTATGAATTTAGAAATGCTAAGTCTTTCTTAAATATAAATTAATAAAATAATATGATTATTGGTTGCTCCAAATATATATAATCTTCTGCCCAAAAGTAGAATATATAAGGAACTAGATACTAAAATTCTCAAGTGTGTCTGATGCTCTTCTTACTTTGTTTATCGTGTTTATTTGTATTGCATATGATCAAATTCATAACTTAAGTCACAGTGATTAATTCTACAAGAGCTCTTTGCCACAGGATTATCCATATTCGAGCGCCTATCTTGTTTGAAATCATATGCTTAATTTGCTTTAATGAAGTTTGGATTTTTTATCATGATATTTCATTCTTTTCTCGTGGTTTTTTCCGATCTCTCTAATCTTTGGATTATGCTAATTGTTGGAGTGGTCATGGGCTCATTACTTCAAACAATGCTGGAGAGGGCTTAGAGTGGATCACTCAAATGAATCAAATTTACACCTTTAAATGTGCAAATCCTTGAATCGTACAATTCACAGTATTTATTTTTATTATTATTTGATATATTGAGAGTATTTAAAGAGGTGATTTAAGCATTTCATACTTTAAACTAATAGAAGTAATATTAGAAATTTGCTTTGATATTAAGTTGTATAACATCAAAACTAATAGGTTTGGATATTATATTGATTAGTGATTTTTTTTTTGAAAAAAAAAATTTAAGGGATTGAATAATAAGTATTATTGTAAAAATCTATGAATAAAATTAAGTTCTATTAAATAAATTTATAATTCATTTATTTACCCAAAGTTTAATAAAATATTTAACTTCCTTTCAAAAAAAAGAATATTTAAGTTTTCTAGTTATATGTTTTTAAATTTATCCAAATGAAATAAAATAAAAAAATAAAAAAGTGAAATATAATTAAAAAATATGTGGAAAAATATAATTTATAATATGTATTAAATATAATTTTATTATAAATTATAAAAACAACCTGCGCAAGCGCGAACCTTTATCAAGTTGAATTATATTTTACATCTCGTAATATTTATGAATAAATTTTAATTTTAACTTTTTACGTGTTTAAATAAGTAAAAAAAAAAATCATTATACATTGTATAATAAATAAATTTTCACTTTATAATCTTTTATATGGTGGTTTTACTTAATAAAATGAGCGATAATTTTTTAACTTAAATAAGATGTATGTGTGCACACACGAATAGAAGTAAACTAATTTTGCATATATATAGAATCAAACTAATTCGATTAGCTTATTTCGTTTTCATTGCCCATTATAATACTCTCATTTTTTTTACTAGCTCCTAGTTTTCTCTTGTTTGTGTGTGACAAGCTTTAAACTTATTTTGTTTTATTTTCCCCTTTTTGCTTCCTGTGAGGTTCCATCATGAGTTCTCCAAGTCAAGGTCCTAGTTTGGATGACTTTTATGCCAATCTTTCTACAAGAAAATCAAAATAGGGTTGTGGAGACTGAAGGTGTTGGAAAGGAACGAGAAGAGGTCGCTACAGATGAGCAAAAATGGTGTATTGTTGGCCGTGTGTTAATGGAGAGGCTGGTGAATTTTCAGGCATTCAAAAATACTATGGTGATGGTATGGAGGTCGGAGAAAGGATTAGCTTATACGGAGTTGGGAAATAATGCTTTCATAATCTAGTTTTTTCATAAGATAGATCATGATCGGATACTCCAAGGTGGCCCCTGGAGCTTCTCTTAAAATCTCCTTATTCTCTGCCCGCTTAAGGATGGTGAGAATCCTAGACAAGTTGAATTGACGATGGTAGACTTCTGGATCAAGGTACACGACCGTTTGGTTTCCTATTTGAACGTGTAGCCAAGAACATTGGTAATGCTATTGGCTAATATGTTGAAGCTGATCCAAGGAACTTTAATGAAATCTGGTGTGATTATATACGAATCAAGGTCTGCCTTGACATTAGAAAATAGCTCCTGTGAAGGTTATAGGTCAAGAAACCAGGTGGTGAAAGTTAAAGGTCAAGAAACCAGGTGGGGACTGGGTTTGGGTTACATTCAAAGATGAGCGCTTGTCAATTTTTTATTTCTTTTGTAGAATGTTGGGAAACTCAGATCGTTCATGTGCGAAGCTATTTGATTATCCGTCAGTAACTAAGGAGCAGTTTGCTTTCCGTCCATGGTTGAGAGCAGATGGGAGGAAGGTGGCATAGTTAGGTGAGAAGTGGATTCGAAAATCAATGATGGGTGCTCTTGATGTGGCAGGTTGGAATAATGAAAGTCCTATGGAGGTTGATCTCCAGCACAATAAGGAAACTAATTTTAGTCAACCACTGGTAAATTAGGAAGCTAGTTTATTGCATGGGGATACTATGACATATTTAAGCCATAATCTCGTGGTTGTGCATAGGAAGGAATCTGAGGTGGATCTTGCTTCTTTTAAGGAGAATCATAATAGTGTGGTCATTTATGATGCTAAGAGACATCGGTAAGAGCTCAACCCTAGTCCATTAAATACTTTACATGAGGAATCGGGTTCAAAAAATGAGTTTCAGGCGGGTTCTAGTTCCCAGTCACGCCAGGCCTAATGAGTTTTCTAAGTTGGAATTGTCATGGGCTTGGGAACCCACATACAATTCAAGAGTTGAAGGACCTTGTGTCAATCAAGAAACCAAATTTGTGCTCCTTATTGAGATTATTGTTGGTTTGGATAAAGTGAATCGAGTTAAAAGGGTGCTGGGCTTTGAAGGTGTGTTTGTTATAAGTCCATCCAGTCATGGCGGAGGGCTTGCACTATTATGGAAGGATCGGTCAACTTGCTCACTTCTTAGTTATAATTCTAACTATATTGATGTTAATATATCTATCGAAGGTGTTCCTCATTATCATTTCACTAGATTTTATGGTTATCTTGAGCGTTCTCGACGATAGGTGTCTTGGAACTTAATGATCTCGCTTAAGGACAAGTCTCCTCTCCCTTGGATTATGGCTAGATATTTTAACGACATGCTTTTGCATGGATAGAAGCAGAATCGTATCCCCCAGCCTTATTGGCTCATTAATGGTTTTCAATCTACTGTGGAAAGATGTGGGCTTGTTGATATTGGGTACCATGGTAATCGCTTTACATGGGAGAGAGGAAGGGGCGAGTGGATTTATGAAAGACTAGACCGAGCATTGGCTTCAATAGACTGGCGGCAATCATTTCTTGATGTTACTCTCTACAATGTTGATACTATTAATAGTGATCACTAGGCCATTTTCTTAAAATGTTGGCATCACTGTTATTTGGTATTCTGTCTTACCATTCCGCTTTGAAAATTCCTAGCTTCATGAGTTGAATTTTAAGGAGATTGTCTGTGAGGCATGGGAGTCAGGAGTGAGTCTTAGTATCAAGGATCAAATTGCACGATGTGGAGCCTTCTTGGAGGAATGGGGTAGGAAGACGCAGCAAGAGTTTAAAGATAAGGTGCGATTTTGTAAGCAACAAATATCTCGTTATAAATTGAAAGTGAATGCTAATTCTATTCAATGATATCAAGCATCAAAAGCAACATACATTGAACTTCTTCAGCAACAAGATGACTACTGGTACCAGCATGCTAAGCAGTATTGGCTTCTTTATGATATTTGAATATGAAGTATTACAATCAAATAGCCTCTTGCCGCAAAAAGAAGAATAACTTTTCTTTCTTGCGAGACTCCAATGGATCTTTGGTAGGGTGGGATTCAGGTCTGCAAGAGCTTATTATTTCTTATTTTACGGAGTTATTTGCCCCAGGTGATAGTAATACGATTTTGGACTGTGTGAAGCATTGCATGACTGAAGAATAGAATAATTGGCTTCAAGAAGATTTGATAACTTGCAAATCCAACTTTTGTTTATTGTTATATTTATGTTAATTTGATATTATTTTGTGCTTAAAAGAGTGGTTTAACTTGATTTATTATTTTTATGCTAGGAAAAGTTGGATTTAATATGAATAAAGCAAAAA
>CANUEP010061975.1:0-18367 GCA_947857235.1 Jatropha podagrica | reverse complement strand
TATTCAATCTTTACAAACCCCACCCCCCCCCCCCCCCCCCCCCCCCCCCCCCCGGCGTCATATAATTTTGAGCTCTTTGGACCTTTTGATTTGGTGCAAAATATGCATTCAAACTATTGGAATTTTCTGATTCGAGATGGGTTCTACTTGGTTTATCATTGTGCAGTATCTTGGTATCTTACTCGTTTGAAATGTAAATGGGCGAATTTATGCATGGATATGACATGTGTTCTGCTAGCAAATGGTGGTGAATAAATCTTTAGGTTCCTGAATCTCTTTCGTTTAAACAAACGACAAACCTAAGGTCTTGTGCATATGCTAAATTGGAATGAAGAACTTCGGAGATTTGGAGTTTCATTTCTTGCTTCACTATAGTTTTGGGCCTAATTAGGAAATGACTGACATATTGTTAAAGTTATTTCTCTGCTTCCAATGAATCGATACTTTTGGAGAACTTGTTATACAATTACAAAGGCCTTTTACTTGTTCTTATTAGGTTCTTGAACCAAAATTTCTCAATTGATTTGGTGTCCAGTAAATGCTATTACATTGATGATTTGTTCTCCTTTTCTTTTTGATTTCTTTAACCAAGCTATTGCTGAGTTGTTTTGGGATGCTAATGTCTGATGCATGTCAACATATGCTTGAACCTAATTATGGTTGATACTATTTGAGGATTCCAATAAATGATAATATAGTTAGGAACACTTACCTGTTTATTGTAAAAAGATAAAATTTGAATTCAAATCCACATAAATGCTAGGAGTTGTAAGTGATTCAAGTCTTGTGAGATAGGGAAGAATTCTTTTTCGAGTATTATGACCACTAATTGTTTGACCATTTTCTTTTAATTTCTCTTATCTTTAATCTTTTGGAATATGTGTCTATTGTGTCTTTTGCATCTATCATTAACTCTTGGATGTGTTTATGGCCACAGATCTGTGTTGTCCTCAACAAGCTTACATGCTCAATAATGATGCAATTCATCCTTTAGGGTTTGTAGTCTTCTAGAATATTGAAATAATGCATCGTTTGTCATATTTTCTATGCTTCATCACGTATGACGAAGGACACCAATACTTTCGCTTGAAACCTTAATAAAAAGTAAGAGAAGTTCCGCATATTTGACCCGTTGAATAGAATAATGGAACCAGAAACCTCTTTTATATTGGAGTTGGCACTTGGAATCAGGATTTCCGATCAACTTCCAAGTTGTCAAACTCGAAGAGAAACCTATAGATAGTAATAGATTGTCAGATTATATGATAAACCCAAACATATTGGTTCACTGGCCAGACCACTACTTTAAAAAGGCAGCGGCCGGCTGATAACTTCCAGTTTTCTTTATTAGTTGTCAAAATAGTTAGCAAAAAAGTATAATTGTTTGTTTCTAGTGTCACAGGTGCCTCTTGAATTTGATTGAAGGGGAAATAGGTAGCTTTATTTTCATTTTCAAATTTCAGGTTCCTATGATTTTCTTACACTGACTTGTGAATCAGCATCAATGAATGTTTTCCATGCAAGCCAAATGCTTTATGTTTTGAATTTTAGATTATCGTGGTTGAGTTTTGCCACGGTGATTGCTTTCTGTAAGTGAATCTGAAATTTAGTAGCAAGAATGGTTATATCTGTTGCAGCAAGGCATAAAATAGTAATTTCTGGTCTAATTTCTCTAAGCTTGTTATATTATTAGTGTGTGATGATATTGCTGGAATGATGGTTCAGTGGTGAATTTTTTTTTTCTTTTTAAAAATTGAGTAGATAACTTATAAATATTTATTTTTTAAATAAAGGTAACAAAATGTTAATGAAAATAAAAGAAGAAAAAAAGAAATTATCACTTTTAATGCCAAAATATTTTACTTTGGTGTGTGTGTGTGTATAGATATATATTTTCTCCGACGATGTCAAGTGTTTGGTGGCTATAATTCAATATTACAATGAAAAAATAATCTTTCTAGAAAAGCCAATTTCTGAAAAAATAACTTTAGAAAAATATTTTGTTAAATTATAGAAAAGTAGGAAACAATATAATAGATTACATTAATACTCTTTAAAAATAAAAAATGTTTGATCATATCATTTACTTAAATTACAAGAATACCACATATATAAATGTAATAATTTATGTGTTTATTAAGTTACTTTTTATAATAATCCAATTTTTCATTTTTTAAATAATATATTTGATTTTAAATATTCAAATATTAGATTTTGCTAAAAATTGTAAAATCTTTTATAGGCCAATTCCAAATATCATGAACTAATGTATTTTGTAAAAAATACAGAGACTTAAAAATAATTTTCTTTTCAAAAAAGGTGAGTACATAATTATGCATTTATATATTAAATTAAGTATGAACAGTGTTTTGATTTAGATAATGATATTTTTTATCATGGATTAGGAAGAAAATTTTTTTTTTTTAAATTAATCAGGAGGCTTAATAAGTAAAATAACATGATGGATTATATAATCGTCTGAAGAATTCGAATTTAAAATCTCGGCGAGAAAGAAACCAACCGGACTGTGGCACGCTAATAAGAAATCTGACCAAACACTATGAAGAAAAAGGACAAAATCCTTACAGCAACCGGGTTTAGACAGATCTTATTCTATATAATACGCACAAATACTTTTGGGTTTATGACAAACTAGTAAAGCGCGGTCCAAAACCCAAAAATTTGAGTCGGTGATAGTGTGATTGTAGTGACCAGTGAGTAGTTACTTGACAACTCTTTCTAGTTTCTCATTCTCAGCCAAACAACGCAAATCAACAAAGAAAGCAAACTGAGTTTTTAACCAACCCAACCAATTTGCTTTGAACCACTCAACCACGGTTTTCTCGGGCCCGGTGGCTTTGACTGAAAGCACCCCAAAAACCAAAGCTTAATCTTGAAAATAACCCCACCAAACTCAAACCCTCTATTGTAACGGCTGCTCCCCCGCTGCTCTGCTAGTCTGCTCCGCTCTACTTCCCATAACCACCTCTTTCTCTCTGTCCACACCGCCACCGCCACCGCCACCGCCACCGCCACCGCCACCGCTAACCCAGATAAAGAAATAGTTATTAAGTCATAAAAATATTGTCTTTCTCTTCAAAGCTGTGATTTTTTTGTCATGGCTGATAGTGACCGTTTAGGTTCCAGTACTGGTAGTTTTTCTCAGCTACTATTTTCTGATGAAGGTGATGACGCTTGTCTTGATATAGGTCATGGCTGTCATTTGTTTTCTTCTTCTTCTTCTTTGAAGCCGCCTAAAATGTTGTGTTTTGGAGATTATTGTGATTGTCATCAAAATAAAGAAAAATGTGGTTTTAATAACAACAATAATGTTATTAGTACTCAGAAATCTGGAGTCACATGCAGCGACTCTTCTTCTGCTTCTTCTGCCACCGCTACCACCCCCACCCCCAGCCCCAACCCCACCCCCACGACTGCCAGCAAGAGCAACAAAAATGTCAGTAGTAGCGTCTCCAAATCAAATGTAAGAGATTACAATTATTTATTATTATTATTATTATTATAGTGCTTTTTTGCTATTTGGGATTTTGTTTTGTATGTATAAACAAAACTTATATCTGCATATTTGTAATTTTCTGCAGAGAAGAAGAAATGGGTCAGAACAAGAACAAGTACAGTGCACTACTACCATAGCCAAAACTGGTTTAACAAGTCAAAGAAGCAGTAAAAAGGTGAAAATGGAGAATCCCATTTCCACCAGCCATCCAAAGGTCCATAAGTATTTTTGGCATTTTTCCATATTTGCATGTCGTTCTCTCATATAATAATACACATAACTTACATTGCATGTCGCATCCAAAGATCCCACACATTTTCAATTTTTAGTTTTGCATTTAAAGTTTCATAGTCTGTTTAATTACTAAATGAGTGTTGCAGTGCACTAAATTCCTGTTCAGATTGATCATATATATTTAGTGATTAATGATATTTGTTTTTAATTATAGGTTAGGAAAGAGAAGCTGGGGGAGCGAATCACTGCGTTGCAACAGCTTGTATCGCCCTTTGGCAAGGTACTAAACTCCACAATCTTGTGGGTATCCAATAGATGATGATTGTTGTTTAAAAATTGTCAATCTTCATTCGTAGTTTTATTTTTCATTTCTTTTTAAAAAAATTCTGTTTATGCTAGTCTTATTCTATGGCCCGAATTAATCTAGATTACCTCCAATCGCGGAGCTAAAAGCCCTACCATATATGGTTAAAACCGCTGCCTTGTTGAACTCGGGACGTCTTGTTTAGGGAGAATCCCTTCTCACCCCTTGACCTAATTGTCTTTGTATGCGTAAGGGTGTTGTTTTTGAATTTAGTTGACCATAATTGTTTTATTTTCGAAAGGTGGTTAAAATTACATTCTTTCGACTAAATCAGAACATTTTTTTTAATGAAAAATGTATAAATAGTAAATAAGGATGTTTCATGTTTGCAAATTGAAATATATAAAAATATATATATTGCAGACGGATACGGCTTCGGTTCTACATGAAGCGATGGGATACATCAGGTTCCTGCAGGACCAGGTTCAGGTGCTGTGCTCTCCTTACCTGCAACACTTACCTGTGAGTATTGGACCCCACATTCCACATCATCTCCCCGCTGTTCATTTTTTGTTGTTATATGAAATTTCCACGTCACCTTGTCGTTCCCATCTTATGTTGGTTCCATCTGTTTCATTTTTAAACCAAGACCCAGAGTGACCCAACCTCGTGGGTCCCGCAAATATTTCTGACTTGACTACTCCTACTATTACTTCTTTTGTTGTTTTCGTTACGTTGGTATATAATTTTTAGGAGGGCGAAGAAAATGGAGAAGGAACATCGTCAAGAAAGGACTTGAGAAGTAGGGGATTGTGTCTAGTCCCGATAGAATCAACGGTACACGTGGCAAGCAGCAACGGTGCTGATTACTGGTCACCTGCAATGGGCAAACAATAAATTTAAGCAGCAGCAGCGAACCCAACCAACGTATGAAACTTAGATTTTGACAGCTCATAATCAAAATGGTAAAAAGACGGTAAAAAAGGATTTTGAATGGTAATTTTGGTGTCGATTATTAGGTAAAGAAAAACGAAAGGGAAAGGAAAAAGGTAATATCTTTTCAACTTGTGCTAGTATTTTGTAGGAGTATAGATGTAGGGTATGTGTTTTCTTTTTGCCTAGGATTGGCTTTTTAGCATGGCATACACTTGTACATTTTGACCAATTACCAATGCCATTTTGAGAAGAGAGCTGTGCTTTGCCTTTGCATTTATAGTCAAAGTGCACTGAAGTTCATGAAATTTTAGGTCTATTTTGCATAAGTTTCTAGAGGTTTCCAATAATTTTTTTTCAAAATTTTGTGGGCATTCAAGATATTAATGCATAAAATAATTCTCAACACTATGCATAAAATTCATATATATTTTCAGCAAAACATGAAAATATAACTATACGTTAAAAATCAAAATGTAAATATTTAGATTCTCACATAGTAACCATACGCCTCCAATGCACGTATAGTTGGGATTAATAGTTGATCTCAAATGATCTGGAAAATCAAACCATCAAAGAAAGAGTAAAGGATCAACAAATGGTGTTCCAGTAAAAGGGAATGCACATAACTCTAACAAAACGAGGATTAATTTTATTATTGACCATTAACCAAAAATGTTCAAGCACCATTTGCAAAATGATCGGGGATGGATCCCATGGTGATTACTGATTAAGTCTTTTCCGTCTATTTTTCAGAATTTTTGCTTTTAATTCTTTAGTTGAACGAAAACTAAAGAATTCCCGTTGTACTTTATCTGTCTTCACCGCTGATCTTCACCTGAGGGATCACATTGCTATTTCCGAAATACCCATAAATATTAAATAACAACAAGTACAGTAATAAAGAAAAGAAATCACAAACCAATTGCAAGTTATTTTTCTTTTTTTAAAAAAATAATAAAAAATTGAGAAATTGAGAAATTAAAAACTTGATTTGAGAGGCTCAAGAGAAGCCAAGAGGATAAGGAATGTATCGAGTAGGAGCCATTGAATTATCAGTGATCAAACATGTTTGGTTGGATTTGACTTGAAAATGGGATTCAAGGGTACAAAGGTGATTTTAAAAATGATTTGTAACGAGTCCCAACCTTGGAGGTATTTTTATAGATTGGGCCATTTTGAATTGCACTTTTATTTTTGCGATCAATATCAATTAATTGGAGATTTTAATGGTAGGTTGTCTTCGTCAACCATTAAATTACTATCTATATTGATAGCTACTGCAAGGAAATTAGAAATGTGGAATGATTTGTTGAAGTTGTCTAAGCAAAGCAACCAATTATGGTTTGGTTCTCTCCTTTCTTGAGTCAAATGGATTTAGTTTGATTTGACTCAATTGTAGACATAGTTCCAAACCGGTTTGACTCAATTCAGATGGTAACCTCCTAGTTCCAACCTGATTTATAACCAGAACTAACATTGAAGTACAGAAAAACATCAAGAATTTAATTAATCCAAAGTGATGATTACAAAAGCAAAGTTCTCACGTTAAAAGAAAAAAAAAAAGAAAAAGAAGAAGAAGAAAATGGTGCTCTTGTTCCACATTATTTTGTTTAGTCCTGGAAGGAACATCTATCATTCTTAATTTTCTTGTAACCTAGTAAAAACTTGTCTAGAACAATGACTTTACCTATAGACCAAACCGATGAAATTAAAGATTTTTTAGTAAGTGTTCCGACTTTTTTTTAATAAATGCATATTTAAAAATATTATTATTTCAATAAGACTTCTCAATTCATTGGTTTGATACATAGATGCGTCACCAACTCAGTTTAGATAAATTTTTTTACACTAATAAACTGTATAGTCCTATCAAGGAAATAGTATCTTACCTTTGGTCCAAATAGTGATAATATCTCCAAACAGTAACAACGTCTCCAAGATCTAAATTAATAAGTTTTCAAATAAAATTGGCATGGAAATACAATTCACTTCTGCTGTTTCATTTAACCCATTTGACAAAATTAGCTATTTTTTTCCCAGATCACGTTATGGCCATCAAGCAAAATCAAAGTCTCAATGTAATTATCCAAATAGAAGGAGTTCACGATGCCTTTGATCTCAAGATAACTAATTTTCTGATTTTGAATGTCATATGAACCCAATTCCCCATTGCTGCATGCAACTAATAGCATTTCAACATCATTCCCAATTAGGCCTAATGCCTTACCCACTCCTCCTTGCAAATCAACAGTAATTTGCTTAGTCCAAGACTCAACCTTCCCATACTCTCTCATAACCCAAATGGAGCAGCTTCCATATTGTATCCACTGGCTATGCCTATGGCGATTGTATTGAACTAAAGAGAGCAACTCATTACTCGAAGCGAAAATCGACAAATCAAGCACAGACAACCCAGATACACTATCTGGTAACTTCAATTCTTCAAACACTTCATTGCTCATATCAAACAATACTATACTCAAATCGCAAAAATTGCTATCTGCTCCATTTGGATTATACCCAATCCAATGAACAAAATCCTTCAAAAAAATCTGCAATGATAGTTCTGATATTACATATTTTGGAGCAGCTTTGACCCTAATGCTTCTCCAAGCAACCATCCCTGGCTCATACACTTCAACTTGAGGTGTAGTATCAATTTTACTCCCATTATTCTTTATATAGTAGACAATTCTTACAACTTTGTATTTATTTCTTTTTTCATCAAACCCAAATCCAAGAAGAAACGTATAAATCTGATCAAAAGATATACAAGGCAAGGGCAGGGTTATTGATTTTCCAATAGATGGATTCCATAAAATTATGGTGTGGGTATTGATACGGTAAGTATCAGAAAGGCAAATCAAGCCATTACAAGAGCCAATGATATCAAAATATTGAGAGTAACTTTTGAATGGGAAAACAAGTTGGTGACTGAACTGTTGATCACTAAATGAGGTGCTGCTATGTATTGTGTATATCTCTTTCTTTTTTGTCCAAGAATAGTGTCGAAGAAGCAGTTTAGTATTGTTTTTCCTTTTCTCAAGGGTGTATTTAGTGTGTATAGAAATGAAAGTTGGAGCAGAGATGAAAGAGTACCATGATTTGGAAACACACCTGAGTTTTATTAGCAGTTTTGCAGGTAATCTTTTGAGGATTTCTGTCAAGACTTCTTCTTGATGAATATGGATTGACATTATTGTTGCATCTTCCTCCTTTTCTTGATTTCTTCAAAGGGTTAGCAAATTTGGTTCGCATTAGAAAGCCTATGAGTGGAGAGGTTTCCCTTGCTAATACGTTGAATCTTATGGTATATATTATTGCTTTTTCTTTTTATTTTCTGAGTTAATAATTTTGCTTGCAAATACAAGCATAGTTTTCCACATTATGATAATGACTTCAACCTACTAAAGTAATATTCATTAATTTGTTTTCTTTGATTAAGCACGCATTAGAAAATTAAATGAATAACTATTATCATAAATCAAGTTTAAAATAATTATATGCATGTCAAGACATAACCTATCGATAAATGCATATGATTAATAATAGATCCGAATTCAAATCCTCTCTTCCAATCTAAAAAAAAAAGAAGTTCAAACGGATTTCAGAAAGAGTTTTTTATGGAATTATTTGGCTTTGACCAGTTTTTGATTTGACATCTTATATGACTTTTCCATACAGGATATTCCTCAAAAAGGTTCGGTATAAAACTGAAGTAGGTTTGTTTTATGAGTAAAGTCAATAGATCAAATCAGAAAACAGTACGTCCCGAATAAGGACGAGAGGAAAAAGAATTCAGTCTTTAGAATCTAGAAATGCGACCAACGCCTGTATAGAGTGGATGAGCAGTATGCCTCTGTATAGTTTAATTATTCATATGGGAGGATACCTGACAGTGGTTCTTAATAGTCCATAAAGATTAGCCCACGAATGTTTTTATTTGTTAATATTTTAATAGCAATTGTCATTAAAATATAAACTAACCATTAGTGATATAATTAATTTGCTATATATATTTTTATTTTTAAAGTGAATATATTATTTTTCATTCTAATATATAATATAAATAAAATGACCATAAAAGATCTTTTTTAAAGAAATTTCGTGAGTTATTGGAGAGACAATGGCAGAATTCTTGAACAAAATGTCATCTAATCGATGATCTCATAATGCAAACAATAATTTTTAATTAAATTATTTTATGGAAACAATAATTTTTAATTAAGTTAATTTTTGAATGTCATCTTATTTAAAAAATTGAAAAAAAAAATCTCTTTTTTTTTGTCTATAAATTGCCATTGTTGAATGTTACAATTGATAAATTTGACAATAAATTCAACAATTACGCTTCATCACTTGCCGTGAGATCGAATAAAACCCTTGAAATTAAAATAAAAAAATTTATTTAATTTTTTAGATTTTACAATAAATTTAACATTACGACCGGAGATTCTAGACTTTTTAGTTGGAGGAAGGTGAAGAGGTAGATAAGATAGAAATAAATGCAATCCTTGTTGATTTGGTACTACTCTATCAATTTTTTATATTTTTTTATATGTTTTTGACCGGAAATAGATAAAAATCTTTTTAACATTGTAAAAATATAAGATCAATTTTAAGTGATGAAATTAAGATAAAATAATATACCTCTAACCTGAGGGACACTGGCGAAAATAAGCCCTCCAAATGGGATATTGTAATTTTGAGAGTCTAACTGGGTCCGATTACCAGTCTTTTTTTCTCACTTTCTTGTTTAGCTTCCATCTTCGTCTTGGGCCGGAGACTCTAGTGTGCGGTGCTGCCCATGTCATGAACCTATAAAAGGTTCGATTTTGCCGCTTCATTTAAACCAACAAAGTTGTGACAATCTTCATTTCCTCCCTTGACACTCTATTGGCGCTCTTTCTATCAAGAATGAGTCACGATTCTTCTCGTTCGGCTGATTCGAGCCGTAGATCAAAGAGAAGCTTCAACAATTCCAATTCTTCAAATTTTAGCAAAACCAGCAGCAAGAATACCAAAAGCAGCAAGCAAAAAACCCTAGGCGTGGCCTGGGGCGCCAATTCTCTTACCTCTTCTCGTTCCTCCTTCCGCAGTTCTCCTTTCACCAATTTTGGCAGGTTCTCTCTCTCTGTCAGTTGTTTTTGAATTTTAAAATTTTTTTGATTTGTGTTTTCTTTATAATTGTGTGGAGCTTGGTTTGTATGTGCATGCATTCAAATGGGGATTTGTTTTCGTTGGTATTAAGATGGTTTGAAAATTTGATTAGTTTTTGGTTATTTTGAATATAGTTATATGGCAGAGAAGAATAGAAAACTTCAAAATCAGTTCAATGCGGAGGCTTCAAATTCTGCTCATAGTGATTCCATTCCGGGGAAGCTGATTTTTGCTGGGGTTTCCATCTTTGTTGATGGTTTCACAATTCCTTCGAGCCAGGTTTGATTGTTTAATAAGTTCTGTTAAACTCTGTAAGTTTGTTGAGAAACTGTAGTTGATGAATGCAAGAGGAAAAAGTTGAAGGTTTTTTTCATGGCTCACCATATGAAGCTTGAGTATGATATTTAGATGTGTTAGGTTAATTATTATTTCTTATTAGAAATGGACGAGCTTTTTTGTATAAATGAATATCATAAAATTTAATATTTATTTGCAAATTCTTATTTGTAGAATTTTATATTTGCTAGTAAATGAAAATTCATTAGAATTCTTCATTTTTAATTTTAAATTGGTTATAATTGAATTAAAGTCTAATAAAATTGATCGAATCAAAGTGTAATAAAACTGATAGAATTTGCAAGTAAACTCTAAACTTAACAAAGGTACGGGATTCTAAAGCTAATGAACTCTAAGTACAAATTGGTACAGCAACATGTTTAAAATGAATTATATAGTTATTCCAAACATGAAAATTCATTTACAATTTTTTCAATGAATTCATCTGCGTATAAAATGAATTCCACATGACTTTTATTCTAAAAAACTATGATGGAATTGTTAAAGATAGTTTTTTGAGATTTTAAGTCTGCTTAGGAACTGCGAGGCTACATGTTGAAATATGGTGGGCGGTTTGAGAACTACTTTTCAAGGCATCGTGTTACGCATATCATTTGCAGCAATCTTCCTGATAGCAAAATCAAGAACCTGAGGTTCATAACGGTGTGTTAGTTTGTTCTTTGAAACAGGTAGATGTGGTATTATACCTTGATTTTTATTGTTGGTAATTCTTTTGCAGGTCTTTCAGTGGTGGGCTACCAGTAGTCAAACCTGCATGGGTCTTGGATTCTGTTATTGCTAACAAGCTTCTGAGCTGTAAGTTCCTGCACTTTTTGATGTGAACTTCTACTGAGTAATGATATAGCTAGACAAAGAAATATTAAATGGATTTATAGAGTACCTAGGGCAACAGTAAGGTTTGGAATTTTTAACCCATTCCTTGTGAATCAACACAAGATTGTTTACTTTTTGGTTTGTTTTGTTGTTTGTGCGTACGGCTGGGGGAGGGTAGATGTTTTTGGGGTTGAATGGAACATGAATGATAGCATTTGCATATATATATATATATACACACACACACACACACACACTCTTTTAGAAAGGGTGATCAAGTGCATGAAGCATCTACATTTGTGGGCTCTGGGGAAGGTTGATATATGCAGCTTTTCCCTACTTCTGTAGAGAGGTTATTTCTGTGACTCAAACCCAGGACCTCCATGTCACAAGTGGAATAATTTTATTTTACACCAAAGCCACCCTCAATGTATAGAATATTGGTTAGCAGAAAAGAAAATTACCTTCTATTATTTGATTACTCTAAATAACACTTTAATAATGCGTTGTCAGCATCTATACTATGATTGGCACTTTTATAACTAATACAACATAGAATTTTAAAGATGCCGAAACTTTTCTCTGATTTTGCAAACAATTTATAATATCTAGTGGAGGCAAGGATATAAATCAGACATAAGTCATAATTGCAAAATATATAACCGATGTATTTTCAATCCTGTAAAACTGGGAGGAGGTTGTTGATAGTCC
Organism: Jatropha podagrica; assembly: GCA_947857235.1. Taxonomy (NCBI): domain Eukaryota; kingdom Viridiplantae; phylum Streptophyta; class Magnoliopsida; order Malpighiales; family Euphorbiaceae; genus Jatropha; species Jatropha podagrica. Next base: position 6,335 of record CANUEP010061975.1, on the reverse strand, counting down.
TCCTGGCCCAAAATGAGTTTTACTCTTCTTGTTTCTCTTTCTCTGATGTAGTGATGTTTAAGAGGATGGCTTCAACATTAATTTGTTCTACTTTGAGTGCTACGGATTTAATTTTGCTGTTTCTAGGGGTTCCTTACCAACTCGAGCAGCTTGCCAATAACCAACCGAAGTTGTCAGCCTTCTTTGCCGTGAAAAACAGATCAGTTTCTGAGGATGCCCTGAATGTTATGGCTTGTCAAGTAAATTTGGAACCAAATCTGAAAGTTGGCACATTTCAGGACACAAACTTATTTGAAGAGCATGATCTGGTGAAAAATGGAGAGCAAATGGATGGTAAATATGAAGTTACTGATTGTGAGATTGAGGAGCGGAGTAGTAGTAGTAGAAATGCTTCAGAAGTAAAGATGGCAGAACTAAGTGATACAGAAGATGAAAACAATGTCAACAATGAGTCTAGCTCCCATCATATCTCTATGTCAGTCAGAAACTACAACTTAGATGATCAAAATGTGAAAACATCACCAAATCCAGCAATAGCTGTACCTTCTAATCGAAGCCATTCAACTCTTGAAGACCCCAATTTCGTGGAAAACTACTTTAAGGTACCACTATGAAAAAGTAACTGTATGTTACTGACCAGTAAATTCTATGCTTTCATTTTGTAGTCCTTATCGTGTTATTCCTTGTTGACTGATATATATATATATATATATATATTCTTTTAAATTTAATTTATGCAAAAATATTTTTCCTTATTTTTATTTCTGCATTTTTTTTCTCTCTAATTTTTATACCTTTTAAATTAGAGGCTTAATATTGGTATATTGGGATTTTAGTCATTGTTCCCTTCATGATCATCTGGTTGCACAATAAGAATTCAAAAAAAGTTCTATTGGTGCGTGTTTCAGTGAGTTTGTTCTTCTGAATTGATATAAATGTTACTGAGAAGAAACTAAGAAGTTTCTGTTAACAGTAGGAGATAGTGGGCTTATAGTCTTTATAATATATAGCTTGCCAGGATCTTCAAGATTTATGCACTTTTTTTGTTATGCCATGCCAGAAGTTTATGTAAGCCTTTGAAGATAAAGAATGATAGTACATTCAGTTTAAGGCATCTGGCTGGTTCCATAAGAAGAATTCAAAAAAAGTTCTATCGGTGTGCGTTTCAGTGAGTTTGTTCTTCTGATGCATATAAATGTTACTGAGAGGAAATTAAAAAAGTTTGTGTTAAAAATAGAAGATGGTGGGCTCATAGATTTTATAATATATAGCTTGCCAGGAACTTCAAGATTTATGCACTTCTTTTGTTATTCCATGCCAGAAGTTTATATAAGCCTTTGAAGATGAAGAATGATAGTACATTCAGTTTAAGGCATCTGGCTGTTTCATTCCTCAGTCACAACTTACAACTGAAAAACTATGGTGGATTTTGTTGCCATTTGCTCAATATTACTGTGTTAATGTTTTCTAATGCTATGGCCTCAGCATGAGTTAAGAGCATCTTGTCCAGAATCAAGCCTGCTAGGATCTTATCTACCCTTAAAGCTAGTCCAATAAATCAAGATAGGCCAAAGAAAAATTTTAAAAATTAGGAGGGACCAATTTTTTTTTTTTTAAATTTTTTTTCATTATTTTAATAGGTAAAACTTTTATAAAATTTTGGAGGTAGGGTGGGCCTCCCAACCCTCCCTCCCCCCTTTAAAGCAAATTTTAAATGCTTTGTTATTACTCATACCCCTTATGTATCAACTAGTTTCTAATTTAAGTTCTCTATATGTGTTCATGTTGTACCGTATCTTCAATTAATATCATACTTTGTGGAATTTTCTACACTTTTTGCACGATGAACTAATGTACTGGATTAATTCTGATGAAATACATGCTCAGAATTGACATGTGCTGTTGCAGAAATAAGGCTATTAAATCATGAATTTTTCTTCATAAGTTGTCCTTGACACTCAATTACATTATCGATGGGCGTTATGCAAATATTCAGGGATCATATATTGTCTATAGTGGTACCATCTTTTGGTGATGTGCTGATAAGCTTTGGTTCTGCAGAGCTCAAGACTGCACTTTATAGGAACTTGGAGAAACCGGTACCGGAAGCGTTTTCCCACCTTATCTAGTGATTTTAGGTGCAGAAACTCGACTATTGATGCTACTGGTAGTTCTCGGAAGACTACTATCATCCATATAGACATGGTACTTTCATTTAATGAATCCTTGATCATATAGTTTTTTTTTATGAAGTAGGTCAATATCCATGCGCTATGCATAATGTATTTGCGAACCAAAACGCTAAACATAACAGTTAAATCATTAAAGAAGAAAGAAAAAAAGGGGCAAAAAGAGAGAAGATGAAAGGTATGCTAAAGAATATATATACTTTTTTTAGTTCTTGAATACAAAGGTTTCACATTAATAGTAATTTTTATGACTATTCTCCATATTTTTGACATAACAAGAATTCAGGTTTAGCTGATGCAAAATCTCATGAATCACGGTGGTTTCGTCCACCCCCAAAAGAGAGAGAGAGAGAGAGAGAGAGAGTGAGTGAGTGAGTGAGTGACAGAGAAAAGAAAGAAAAGGCAGTTGCAAATTATTTCTGTAGTGTGTCCTCATGTTTGAGCAGGATAATTAGTTTTGCTATAATTGTAGTCCCTCACTCCCTCTCTATTGTTATTTTTTTCTCCTACTTTCTCTTGAACTGCCAATCTATAGTAACAAATAATAAGGGGAAATTCTGGAATATGGAATTATTCATAAATGTATGATACCTCTATCATGTGAATGAATTTTTGAAACATAAGACCCACTAATTGCTTAAATAGATACGGTATTAATGGGGAAGAGAACACTTTCAAGTGGTTTTGAGAGTATATGGACCTGATAAGGGCAGTATTCCCTTGCAAAGCACTCTTCCACCTTCCTCACCTTTATTATATAGATAGAAATCATTGATTTTAAATCAGAATGAGATTCGACCTGGTATTTCATTGATACTTCATTTAAGAGGCCTGCCTTCTTTTAATTAAACAGTTTAATCTGGATATTTTGCAAGAGTTTCTTTTCTCAGTTCCCCTTGTTTTGTTTATTTTGTTTTATTTTCTTATGCAGTCAAGGACACTAATTTGATTCACAGGACTGCTTTTTTGTCTCGGTAGTCATTAGGAACCATCCTGAGTTACAGGATAAGCCTGTAGCTGTATGCCATTCAGACAATCCAAAAGGAACTGCCGAAATTTCCTCTGCCAACTATCCTGCCCGCAAACACGGTTTGTTTTATGTTGATTTATTTCTCTATATTATCAGTCCATTTGGGCGTTTATTTTGTATTCAAGTGATATGCTGTCCTATTCAGGGGTTAAGGCTGGTATGTTTGTTAGAGATGCAAAATCTCTTTGTCCACACCTGACCATTTTCCCTTACAACTTTCAAGCCTATGAAGAGGTAGTTATGCATTTAACCACTGAATTTCTATTTAAATTCTCATTAATCATGAAGAAAATTTGTGTATCATTTTCCTTTAGATTGTACTTGATGAATACATGTAAATATATTGCCTATCCGCAGGTTGCTGATCAGTTTTATAATGTCTTACATAAGCACTGCGACAAAGTACAGGTCTATTATTGGAAGCACATTCTTTGACTTGTAATTTTTTTCGTTGCAAAATTTGTTGATAATTTTAGCTGTTTTGATCATAGGCTGTGAGCTGTGATGAAGCTTTTTTAGGTATTACAGACTTGGGAAGGGGAGATCCTGAGCTTGTAGCTTCAACAATACGAAAAGAAATTTTTGAAACAACAAGATGTACTGCTAGTGCTGGAATAGCTGAGAACATGCTCATGGCCCGCCTTGCCACTAGAACCGCTAAGCCTGATGGTCAATGCTACATCCCTCTTGAAAGGGTATGCTTGTGGACTGTTTTTTATTTGTTTTTTTTTTTTTTTTTGCTTCCCATGGCTTTGGAATTTGTATGCACTCATATTTATGGGTCTGATACTACTGTTGGGATTCTCTATCCTTTGCTTCATAATGACCACTTATTTGTTCTTTATATTTGGCAGATGGCACATGTTCATTTACTTGTATTATTGATTTTATATAGCATTGAAATATGGCTTATCTGAGTTTGCTTATTTCAAAATCTAAGGATATCTTTTGAATTTATTAATATATGTTGTTGATCTTTTTCATTTTCTTTTATAAATTCAGGGATATCTTTTAAATTCAATTGACCTAAGATCATTTTCTGATCTAAATTCAATTGTTGATCTTTTAAATACATTTTAGCTTTTTTGGAATTTTTTTGTTGCATGTCTCTTTCAATAGTGGTAATAATTTCATCTGGTTGTTTGCACTACTGGCGTTCGGCGCTGTGGATGTTTGGATGTAAAAGTGGAAGAAAGAAAAATTGGATGGAGAGAGAATTTTGTGGATGGGGTCTAGTGTAGGAAGGAAAATGAAATTCTTTCATCCTTAAGGAACCACATGAATTGTAGCTGCAATCTGAAACGATTGGGAGGCAGGAATTCTTCCAATTCCATCTTTCCATTCTTATTGATGAATCAAACCTTGCTATAACAGGTCTTTATATTATGTTATATTCTTTTCTTTGCCTGACAACAAGGCATTAATAAGGAAAGATGGGTACCTTTCATTTCTCCACTCTTTCCTTTCATTTTTTATTTCCTGCCATTTTCACCATTTAACCTGGGATGATTCATACAATGAGTCACCCTAACATTTCTTGGATAATGAGTCACCCTTTCATTAGCTTATTTTTGAATTAAATGCGACAGACTAAAAATCTGCTTCATACAGCTTGTTAAAATTGCAAGAAGATTTTAACTGCAGAAAGTGCAGTTCTTTGCCATGGAAGTTTTAAAGAAAGTTACATAATAATGCTTTTGAGTCTGTTTGTTTTGACCTTCATCTACAATTTTGTTAATAATGTGTTGATTACAACAAATTTGTTTCATTGATGAACATATCTGACAAGCAAAGAAAGCTAAGATGATTTCTACATCTAATACTACCTAAAACCTGAAAATTATGTTCTAACTTTCTACTTAAATATTATAGTACTTTAAATATGTAAATTTTGGTTGGTATTTCACTAATTAAAGTGGTTTGGCTATCGTAGGTGGACGAGTACTTGCATGAACTTCCGATTAAGGCACTTCCCGGAATAGGTTATGTTTTAGAGGAGAAGTTGAAGAAGCAAAATGTTTTGACTTGTGGACAACTGCGCCTGATTTCTAAGGTCAGAATCAACAGAAGCATGATGTTCTTCTTGTACGTTTTGAAATAATTTGCTGGCTAATTTCTTTTTGTACTGATTGATTGTGCAGTGTCTGTTCTCACTTTTGTGGTCTATCCAATTTTAGCTTCTATTTGTTCAAAATCTATCTAGTTTAATGATAACTTGAATTAATCTTGATCTGAATCTGATATCATTGTCCCTTTTTCTTTAATAATAAAAATTTCATAATGATTCCGTTCTCCCTCTTGAATTTGTCAATGGAAAGGAAACAGAAAAAGTATACTGAATCCATTAAGCAAATCCATTAATGGTCGATGCTAGTAAATGTATAAATTGTTAATGCTTTGACTTTAAAATAAACGATATAGAGTATTAGCCAAAACTGGCAACAGATCTTTTACTGAACCTGTAGCCTAATAAGCATTAGTGACTAGTCATGGAAGTGGATAAATTGATGAGCTATTTGTTTATATCACATGATCTAAGAGAAAAACAGAGAAGTTTATTATGAAAATATAATTATAATATTCCTTGCAGGGCTATACAACATCATTAAATAAAAGGACCTGTGAATAGTCTATTTTTAACTCATCACAGTTTGTATAGAATAAATTACATTAGGGAAACATTCACAAATCTTAAGGACTGTTTGGCCACTTGAGATTTATTATCGCAGATGTGTGATTGCTCTTTGATGCTGTTCAGGAAAGAACTTGCTTGTTTCGGCTATGAAAAGTTCCTAGTGTTAAGAAAGTAATGGTACAGGTTACACAATATCATCATTAGAAGTTCCATTTTGTTTAGCATTTTTCATTATTCAGGTATCTTGAAAAGTGAAATCACTGGATTCTTAATCACAAAAATGAAGCACAAACATTCTGTTGAAGTGAGAAAGGAAGTGAGACAACATAAAAAAAAGAACTAAAATTTTATATGCAGAATTCCTTGTCTTGCTCTTTTCCATTTTCAACGTGAAGTTTTTTTCTTCTCTCCCTTTTATTTTTGAAGGGGGGGGGGGGGGGGGGTTTCTATATAATAAAACTTCATTTCTAAATTGTTCTCA
>CANUEP010061932.1:0-14786 GCA_947857235.1 Jatropha podagrica | reverse complement strand
ATTGTTAATGGTGATAAATGAATTATTACAAAGGTTAATGGTTTTTAGCACAAGATTAAATGATTATTATTAAAGGTTTTATATAATTAAATTATTCGGGTGATAATTAGAGTATTTGGTAGAATTACTAATGAATTATTAATATTATTATTGGTGTTAAATTATAATTTGGAGTATAAATATATTTTGTAGTGAAATATATGGAACTGATATCTAAACTAGATACAAATAAGTAAATAAATTGATTACTGGTAAATAGTAAGATTATATAGTGAATTAATAGAAATTTAGTCAGATAAATAAAATAAACAGATAGATTTATTAAAATAATATTCTTAATTAAGGGAGTTAGTATCTAATTACATTTTCTTATTATACGTGTTTCTTAAATCGATCGAGTTTCTCTACTATTCTTCCAAATCAGAACCCATGATAGACCTGATATTATTCTGCGGTCACTGTGAGTAATAATAAATGGTGCACACCATCCTGCATACATGCATTTCATATGCATACCATATACTCCTTATATTATCATGAATCATTTCTTAATTCTATTGCTATATTGATATCATTTATTTTTCAAATATAATATTCTAGTACTATAGTCTTAGTCTTTGATATATAATACTTTAATTCTATAAATTTCTATAATTTTCGCCCTTAATTACATTCATATGTTGCATTTATTGTATTGAATATATTTGTGAATAACTGGGCTGTGAAATAATGTGCTTATATATCTGGGTGAAAATTGGGACGATGTGTGTCACAATAGGTCAGTGGGCCAGGTATGGGGGATCGGCTCCCTGTTATATATATATTATTATTATGAAATTGGCCGGGGGCCAATAGGTGAATTTGTGATTTCACTGACCAATTTCCATATGTTGTGAATATTTGAATGTGATTTGTTTGAAAATGCTGATGTATGACACGTGCTTGTGAAGTATGCCATTTTACTATATTGTGAAAGTATACTACTTGAATGTGTGAGTTTGCATTATTTATTATTATTCACTGAGTTTAGTTAAACTCACCCCCTTCCATAAACATTTTTTAGGGAATAAAAGTACCGTTGGTTTGTGAGGCTCTGCTTCCTTCTTCGCAGAGATTCAACCATGTTAGTATAAATTATCTGTTCATATTTGTGGATTTCCGCATTTTTCATTTAACTCCGCAATTAGGATGTTTAAATAATATTTGGTTATGTAAAAGAAAATATTCATGTGATTATAAATAAATTGTGGAGTATTTCTTTTTGAATATTTGGAGACTATGTAATAGAAATAGTTTGATCATATTATGACAAATAAATATTGCATGAGAAAATATTTTTTTTAAATGGATAAAGGCCCAACATGTGAACAGTCCTTAATATTAAGGCTGGGTCAGAATTGTTAACTTTGATTATTATATGAATAATATCATAATATGGGCTAACTATTCCGTCAATTAAATGATAATAGGAATGAATTTTGATATTTTAGGCTTAATACGGGCCTCAGGGGCCTTAAGCTTACCTAGGTCCTAGTGCTGGTCCAGCCCATGGTTTTGGGTTGTGACAGTTACGCCTGAAATAAAAATATGAATAGATGAAAAGATGATTACTTCTTCAATATATTTTATTTCATAATTTAGAAGCAAATAATGGAGAAAAGAAAATGAAATGAAAAAGTTACGTATGAAATGAAAATATAAACATGTGAAAAGATAATTACTTCTCCAGTACACTTATTTTCATAATTTAGAAGGATAAATTATGTAATGTGTTATGTAAATATTAAGCTGTCACTTGTATGAATAAAATTTTTCTTTTATCCCATTTAGTCACTTTGGTTAAGTAGTAGTCTAGGTGCTCTTTTTGGTCATTTTATATTTTTATTACTCCAACTTATTTGATTTAGAGTTTTATTCCATTAATTTTTAAATTTTTCTTATTAAGATATATGTATATGCATTTATGTTATTATACATTTATTAGTTTTAAGATTTTTTATATTCTTCACAAAATTTTATTTTCTTGCTTATAGTAATGTTTTAAATAGGTCACAAATTTTATAAGATACTCTTTAATTATTTATTTATTTAATTCAGATAATATCTAGAATCTAATATTTTCTTTCAAAATTAGGGTGTTACATTAGATCACCAAATGGTCCAAGATTTCGATAAAAGCCAAATATTTCATACTTAAAAATATAGAGAAGGGTGTTGGTATACAAGTAGCTGGTGTAGCTCCGTTAATCTGAGGGCACTGGAACATATGAAGAACCTTGTAACTAACATTTTTAGTAAGAAAATAATTTGGCTACTGCGAATACATATATAAATGGAGCCAATAAGAAAAAAAAAGAAAAAAACATGTTATAAAGCCATCTCAGAAGAAAGAAAGCAAGAACCCATTTATTGGTGATCAGGAGAAACAGGTGTAATACAAAGAGCAAATACCCATTAACGAGAACTGACACAAAGAGGGTAAAATCATGTTACCAATACACATGAAAATAACAATGACAGTTGAAAAGTTATTAATAATAAGGGGAAAAAAAACAAAAGAGTAAAAAGAATCAGAAAATAAGTGAAAGTAATAGATATGCGTTCAAAATGGACCAGATCAAAGAAAGAAACCAAATGGATAAAGATAAAACAAAAAGAGAAAAGGAAGGGAAGAAGAAAAGAGATAAAGGAAAAAGCTTTGAATAGAAGAGAAGAGAATAAGACAGAACCTGTTGAGTGTGATAAGCAATCATGTTGTTGGGATAATAAAATGCCATCATGGGCTGAATCTGCATCAGGTGCTACTGCATTTCTTACCTACACCACACACGAGCTCTCTCTTTGTACAGTCAATAGAGAGCTAAAAGGCCAGAGATAATCACTGCAGTAAAAAAGGAGATGCGTTTGCTTTTCTCTGTTTTCACTTTCTTCTCACTCTCTTACTCTAACAGACATAAGTCAGTGAGACAATGAACTCTCCTAGATATTGCGATTCATGAGATAGAAATAAGAAAACAAGAAATAGCCAAGAAACCAAAAAGCACTCTTCCTGGGGCAAGAATAGAAAAAAAGAAATAGAAGTAAAAAACAAAGCATTACATTAACATTCAACAAAGCTCTACCGAATATGACAAGGATCTGTTCAACGATCATAAGCAGGATAATAACTCCATCCAACTCATAAATATATATTAGAAAAGTATTTTTAACCTATAAATTTAATTTGAATCAATTTTTTAAAAAAATCATAAAGATTGCAAATAATATCTTAATAATCTTAACCAAATAAATTAATATATTGATTTTTTTATGGAAAAACTTGAAGTTGGATTGGGTTGATTTTAGATATTGTTTGTTCTCATGGCTCATGCAAACTGACCATCTATCCAAAAAAGCTAAAAAATAATAGAGTATAAAGACTTCAAACATCAACCTATAACTTAAACTTTTAATTTTAATGGGTAAATGAGACTATATGTATGATGAGTCTCACTTCACGTATCCCTGACTCAAGTTTACATTTACTATTTTTGTTGCTTTCTATGTGCCTCCTTTCAACTCTTCTAAAAATTTGAGTGCCCCCATCACATAAAGCACAAAAAATCATGGACTTTACAGTATACATGGGTGTTGCTTGGTTTATCTATGGACTTTATATGTGGAGTTAGGATGCGAATCCAAAAATTTGCTTCTATAGTCAAGTGGTCGAGAGAACTCTGCCCTATACATAACTGCATAAAAATAATATAAATATATAGATACTAAAGAAACAAAAGTAGTGCTTATTCTCAGCAAAACAACATCATCCACCCAAAATTGAGGAAATAGACTACCTCCTTGGTTGTTGTAGAAACGGTAATTTTTGTACCTAATTCAACAATTGGGAAGTAAAATCCTGCTGCTAATTTACTCACTGCAACAGTTCCACCAAAACAATGCAATGTTCAAGTTAAACTAAACAGATGCAACCTAACATCCATAATGAACTATAGCATTTTATGCATTTATGACAATCTTTGCATATGTCATGTTAAATGAGGCATATGTTATTTGACATTTTTCAAAGCTTATTTTCTTAACATACTCTTGAAGGACTAAATACTATTGCTAAAATTTTAAATATGAGTATAGTTAAGCATATAGGTAGCATTAAACCTTTCCCGAGCAACAGCTTCCTTTAATAACATTTAAGTATAGCAATAATATGAAATTGCACTCAACTTCCATTTATCTTATACTATGTAAAATACTAAATCCATTTCAAAATATTCTCAATTCTGTTAGGTGAATAATATTGTTAAGTAAATATTAATATAGTCATAAAAGGAAGTCTTGACTATAACAGTCCATTTTTCAGTGTCAGTAATAGTGATTTACCGGTCTGTGAATAGTACAATCGGTCCGGGACTTGGTATTATTTCGGTCTGAAAAAATTACTATGCATGTCTAATTTTTCATTTAATATTTTTGGAGCATATTTGCATGATTTAGGTGGGTAGAAAATTTTTCATGAATATTTTTGAAAAATTTAAGTATTCAATGAATAGTGTTTTCTAGTGTAGAATATTAAGGAAAAATTGATGAATTATTTTCATGAATTTATTTAATAAATTGGTGTAGTTAAATAGTAATTAAAGGATAATTATTTGATGAAAATTTAGAGCCTTTGGATGAGAATACTACATACTTAATCTCAGTCATCCATTTGACATAAAATTAAGTTGTCAAGTTTGACTTTACTACTTAAAAGCAACACTTATCAATACTATTCCTCCTTCTTCCTCTTCTCTTCCATGCCAACTTCTCTTTCTTCTCTCCTCCATTTTCATCAATTTCTCTACCTTTAAACTTCACCAAATCATCTAATTTAAACCTAGAATTAGTAATAAAATATTAAGACCTAAGCCAAGGAGTAAGAATTTGGAGTCCTTAAGATAAGAAATTAGAGTTGCTACCAAAACAATTAAGTTGTGATTCTTCGATTTTATGAATTAATAAGTAGAATTCATGGCTTAGATATGTAATTGATGCATTAAATCATGCTCCATCTCTTTCATTTACCATTTCTTGATTTTAATGTTAATTTTTCCTACTTTGAAGAGGTTGGAGAACCATCCTCCAAAAGGAAGGAGAAAGTCAAGTATTGAGGCTTTCCAAGCGTAATCAAGCTTGTTTTGAAGGTTAGTGCAATAATATTTCCCTTCCCCTTTCATTTTCTTTATGTTTTCAATTTTTAGGTTTTAAGTAAATTTTGAAGATTTTGTGATTTTGTTAGGGAATTGCTTAATTGCTTAATTGGTTGAATGGGAAGAGGAACATTCCCCTCTCCTTCTCCCACACTTGGCTGAACCTCCTTAGGAGGAAGGGCATGAGTTTTTGCTTCATGCTTTTGTTCCTTTTTTATGTTAATGAGTTTGCTTATAAGTAATTTAATGGTGGTTTAAACCACTACTTGGTATTCTAATGTTTAAGAATTTTTCCAAGACTTAAAGAAAGTTTGAATGTGTAAAAGGTGAATTTTAAGACTAAATGTTTTTAAGTAATGGTTTTAATGTCTTGATTAAGTATTTTTGGCTTAAAAGATGGTATTTGGTGGAAGGGAAACTCCTTCCCTTTTGTTAACCTAAAGAGGTCGAACCGCCCTAAGGTGGTAAGACATGTTTTTGTTTCTCTAAATGTTGATTTTTAAGTATTTAAAGCTATGTATATATGTGTATTGTGAAAGAATGGTTTTTGGTTGGAACATGAGTAGGTTTTAATGAACTTTACAAGTTGTAAGTTAAGAAATTTTGAAATAAAAAGAATTAAGTTATGAAATATATTGCTAAGGAAATATGTATAAGAAATAAGATTATTTGTAAAAGAATGGATTTATTTTGGGCTCAAGTATGCATGATTGAAATGTAGTAAGATTAGGTTTATTCTGGTTAATGAGCATGCTTGGCTTGATGCCTTTCTGTTATATTATAAGCTATGATCATATGCTAGGCTCTAGATGCCTTTCTGGATAAGCGAACGTGCTTATTTTCTAGTTGCGCTTTCACAGGGCACATCTGGTGGTGCTATCACAAGCCAATTTTCTGGTGGCACTTTCACAAGCCAAATTTCTATTTCTAATATCTACGTAACTGAATCTGATTATATTTCTCTCAGAAATACGTATGAGCCCTTAACTAAGAATAAACTATATTATGTTATAAAAGAAAATGGAAATATATTTGTATTTATGAAATCTTTCTTACATTTGTCAAATTATGAATTTATTTTTAAGAATGAACTCCTTTATTACATTTAGAATATTTTAATTTGATTTGTACATCTTTGATATTTATTTATATTTGATTTAAGTATTTTAAATTACATTTAAGGTTTGTTGCTTAGGCAACCTCCTCTATTTTATTAATAAATTATTTAGCACCACCGAGTCATATACTCAGCGCGTTGATTTTTGTCATGCGCATGATTAGAGCAGTGGGTGATAACTGAAGACCAGAGGCATAACATCAAAAAAGAAACTCTATTTTTGGGTAGGATATGTATTAAGACGTAACTATGGCGTGTATAAAAATATTATAAAAAGATTGAGGTTGTAAATATTGAGTTTGTGAATTAATGAGGTTTGTGATTAATTAAGAAGTTTTATTTTTAGTGAATTTTAAGTGAATGATCATTAGCAATTAAACCTTTGAATGGATGATATAATGTTATGATAGGACCAAAGTTGATTCATGTGAATATTTAGAAGTGCTGCATGACTTATTATGTTGATTTGGAGTTTTGGGGTTTGAAGGAATAAATATTGAAAGGGTATCTATTTTCTTTGTGTGGCAAGTTGATTTTTAGGGAAAACTCTTGCGAATTTTCCATAGAAATTTCCTAAATCTTTGATTTTTTTTAAATGAATTACTTGCCTTTTTATAAAACTTAGCCACTTCTAATACATGATTTAGGATTATTACATAAGATAAGATGGTGCTCTGACACTGAATGTGGAGCTCGTCATCGGGTCCTCCAGGATTCAGTGGTGGGTGTCACATTTAGTGCTATCAGAGCGAGGTTTAGGCGATTCTAGGATTTATGATTAGGTGTGAGAGTTTATTTGGTCGGAGTAGTTACACAAGTGATTTAAGTTAAATACATGCCATATTAGTATATTTTGGGAACTTCTCTTTGATGCGAACTTGTTGGTCTTTATAAGTTTCGAGTTATGTCTTAGCATCTGTTTGATGAGGAGGTGGATAGTTATGCCCCTCCATAGGGTGTTAGGCTAGAGGGTGGTGTACCAGCTGGTGGTGCCGCTGGTAGTGTTTTAGGTTCTGATGCAGAGCGCGCCTCGACTGCTGGGCAGGCTACTGAGGGTCCTACGGGGCCTAATAAGGGTGACTTTGTCCAGGAGTTGGTTGCTGCTTTGAGGTAGGTTGCGGGAGTTGTTCCTAAGGCTCCAATCGCATCGGCCCCTGTTGTAGTCCGTCCCCCTATTCAGAGACTGAGAAAGTATGGTGCTGTTGATTTTATGGGTTGAAAGGATGATGTGCCTTCCACGGCAGAGTTCTAGCTTCGAGCTACGGAGAGGGTTTTAGTATATGTAGGTTACTCCCCAGGACAGACTAATTTGTGCTACTTCCTGAAGGAGGAGGCTTACTTATGGTGGGAGTCGGTAGTCAGAACTGAGGATGTGATATGGGATTTCTTCCTATTTGAGTTTTGGGAGGAATATATGGGGGAGCTCTATATAGATTAGTGGATAGTAGAGTTCCTCGAGCTTAAGTAGGGTCATATGACTGTTTTTGAGTAAGAGCGGGAGTTCCTACGATTGAGTAGGTATGCTTCTAAATTGATCACTTCTGAGGTGGATAGATGTAAATGGTTCAGGAAGGGATTACTAGATGAGTATATGATGCACTTGACATCCCAGCCCCATACCACATTAGCTTCTTGGTGAAGGCTGCTTTAGAGCTTGAGGCAATCCGGATGGAGAGACGGGCTAGAGGTTAGAGGGCCCAGTAGGGCAGCCAGTATAAGAGATTTCAGGGTGCTACATCTGGACAGACTTCTAGGGTCTAGTCTAGTAGCAAGAGGTTTAGAGGTGCACCATAGATGGGATTTAGACAGGGCCATAGATTTGGCCAGGGTACATATGCGAGATAAGCTCCTCAGGCTACATTTATTGCTAGTGGTGGAGGTGTTGCATGGTTAGTTGATCTAGTTTGCACCTAGTGAGGCGGGAGACATTTTGGGGTGAATCGGAGAGCCACGGGCGCTTATTTTAAATGTGGATCCATTGAGCATATGATTAGGGACTGCCCATTGACAGTCCCTGGCTCGATTTTCCAGGTTGGGAGGCCAGCTCCTTATGTTCAGAGAGGCAGAGGTAGAGGCCGTGGTGATGCACATGGTACTGGGAGTCAGAGGCCAGCTTCTAAAATAGTGGATAGACCAGAGGTTAGAGCACCGGCGAGGGGTTATGCTATCAGGACCGAGGAGGAGCGGGATGCTCCGGATGTCATTGCAGGTACTTTCTCCATCTTTGACACTTTTATACTTGCTTTGATTGATCCAGGCTCCATGCATTCATATATATGCATACATGTTGGTAGACTAGGTAGTATGCATGCTGACACACTAAAGCATAATATTGAGGTCACTAGTCCTTTGGGTCAGAGTGTTGTAGTTGACCGTGTGTTTAGAGATTGCCCTATAATCATTCATGGGTATGTATTCCCAGGAGATTTGATAGAGTTGCCTTTTTGGGAATATGATGTGATTTTGGGTAAGGATTGACTGTCTTGGCATTGGGTTATTGTGGATTGTAGACATAAGAGGATCACACTTCAGACTTATTCTGGTGAGGAGATTGTAGATGTGGGTGAGAGGTTGTATTGCCTCTCTAATGTTATTTCTGCTACTACTACTAGAAAGATGATTCAACATGGATATGAGACATTCTTAGGCAGTATATTTGAGCCTGAGTAGAGATCTCCCAGTGTCCATGAGATTTCGACAGTATATGACTTCCCAGATGTGTTTCCCGAGGCATTGCCAAGTTTACCTCCTTCGAGAGAGATCGAGTTTAGTATTGAGGTTATGCCGGGTACTTTACCAATATCTATAGCTCCCTATCGGATGGCTCCTACAGATTTGAGAGAGTTAAAGATTCAACTTCAGGAGTTGCTTGACAAGGGTTTTATTCGACCTAGTGTATCCCCTTGGGGCACTCTAGTATTGTTTGCGAAGAAAAAGGATGGCACTTTGAGATTATGCATCGACTACAGGCAGCTTAATAAGGTGACAATGAAGAATCGTTATCCATTGCCCCGAATAAATGATTTATTTGATCAGTTGAGAGGGGCCACAGTGTTCTCGAAGATTGATTTGAGATTAGGGTATCATCAGTTGGGTGTTAGAGAATCGGATGTGCCTAAGAATGCTTTCAGGACTTGTTATGGCCACTATGAGTTTTTGGTGATGCTTTTGGGTTGACTAATGCTCTGGTAATGTTTATGGATTTGATGAACTGGATCTTCCATCCTCACTTGGATCAGTTCATGGTGGTCTTCATTGATGATATTTTGGTGTACTCTTCGACTAGAGAGGACTATGATTGCCACCTACAGACAGTTCTGCAGACTTTGAGAGACCAACAGCTGTAAGCTAAGTTTAGTAAGCATGAGTTTTGGTTGACTAAGATTGCATTCTTAGGACATTTTGTCTCTGTAGAGGGTATTCAGGTAAATTCGAAGAAGATTGAGGCAGTGCTTGATTGGAAGCCACCTAAGAATGGCATAGAGATCCACGGTTTCTTAGGTTTGGCTAGATATTACAGCAGGTTTGTCAAGGGGTTTTCTCTTATTATAGCCCATTTGACTAGACTTCGTCATAAGGAGGTTCGATTTGAGTGGACTAATAGATGCTAGAGTAGTTTTGAGAGGCTTAAGGCGATGCTTACTAAGGCTCCAGTTTTGACACAGCCAGCTCCAGATAGACCATATGATGTTTACAGTGATGCTTCACATAATGGTTTGGGCTGTGTGCTTATGTAGAAGGGCAACGTAGTTGCTTATGCTTCCCGATAGCTTAAGCCTCATGAGAAGAACTACCCTACCCACGATTTGGAGTTAGCAGCTATTGTCTTTGGTTTGAAGATTTGGAGACATTACTTGTATGGTGAGAGATGCCAATTGTATACAAATTATAAAAGCCTTAAGTATCTGCTTACGCAGAGAGAGCTTAACTTAAGGCAGCGTAGATGGTTAGAGCTACCTAAGGATTATGATTTCACCATAGATTACCATTCGGGCTAATGTAGTTGCAAATGGACTCAGTAGGAAGTCTTTAGTTGCCCTTCGTGCAATGAATGTACAGTTATCAGTGGCTAGAGATGGTGCTCTTGTAGCAGAGCTTAGGGTAAGACCTAGCCTACTTTAGTAGATTAGAGATGCACAGCAGAGTGACAAAAGCATTGCCTTCTTTAAAGTCCTAGTTAGAGAGGGTAAGAAGAAGAGATTTGAGATCAAAGATGACTGCTTATACTTTAGGGATCGGATCTGTGTGCCTAAGATCTCGGATTTGAGGAGGAGTATCTTAAAAGAGGCCCATAATAGTCCATATGCTATGCATCCAGGCAATAATAAGATGTATCAGGATCTGAGGGTACAATATTGGTGGTCAGCTATGAAGAGGGACATTGCGGATTTTGTATCAAGATGCTTGACCGTCAGCAGGTTAGGGCAGAGCATTAGGTCCCATCGAGCTTGCTACACCCTATCTCTATTTCGGAGTGGAAATGACATAGGATCACTATGGATTTTATGGTTGGTTCACCTACTACAGCTCGAAAGAAGATGCTATTTGGGTCATAGTTGACAGAGTGACTAAATCAGCACATTTTCTTCCTATTAAGATTGACTACACTATGGAGCAGTACGCAGAGCTCTACATTGATAAGGTTGTGAGACTTCATGGAGTTCCTTCTTCCATTATCTCTGATAGAGACCTGAGGTTTATTTCGAGGTTCTGGAAGAAAATACATGAGGCTCTGAGTACTAGATTGCACTTTAGCACAGCCTTCCATCCACAAACAGATGGTCAGTCAGAGCGAGTGATTCAGATTCTTGAAGACATGTTAAGGGCTTGTGTGATATATTTTGAGGGTAGTTGGGAGAAGTATATTCGGCTTGTTGAGTTTACTTACAATAATAGTTATCAGTCGAGTATACAGATGGCTCTAGGCTTTGTATGGTAGGAGGTGTACGACACCTCTATATTGGATGGAGCTTAGAGAGGGTAAGATAGTGGGTCCCGATTTGATATACAGAGGATAAGGTTAGAGTCATAAGGGAAAGGTTGAAAGTGGCTTCAGATCGTGAGAAGTCATATGCTGGTCTTAAGAGGAAGGATGTCGAGTATTCAGTGGGTGACAGAGTATTCTTAAAGGTTTCTCCATGGAAGAAATTTTTGAGATTTGGTAAGAAGGGTAAGCTTAGTCCTAGGTTTATAGGTCCGTACGAGATCTTAGAGCGTGTGGGTCCATTAGCCTATAGACTAGCTTTACCACCAGACCTTGATCGGATACATAATGTCTTTCATGTATCCATGCTATGGAGATATAGATCAGACAATTCGCAAGTTATTTCAGCCGAGTCTGTCACCATCGAGTCGGATCTAACATATGAGGAAGAACCCATAAGGATACTTGCTAGAGAGGTTAAGGAATAAGAAAATACCTCTAGTGAAGGTCCTATAGAGGAATCATAAGACAGAGCAAGCTACGTGGGAAAGGAAAGTTCATATGAGACAACAACACCCTCAGCTATTTATATCAGGTGAAATTCGAGGACAAAATTTTTTAAGGGGGGGGGGGGGGGGGAGAACTTTAATAGTCTATTTTTCAGTGTCATTTTTTAATGTCGGTAATAGTGATTCACCGGTCTGTGAATAGTACCATCAGTCCGGAACTTGGTATTATTTCGGTCCGAAATAATTACTATGCATGTCTAATATTTCATTTAATATTTTTGGAGCGTGTTTTCATGATTTAGGTGGGTAGAAAATATTTCATGAATATTTTTGAAGAATTTAAGTATTTAATAAATAGTATTTTCTGCTGCAGTATATTAAGGAAAAATTGATGAATTATTTTCATGGATTAATTTAATAAATTGGTGGAGTTAAATAGTAATTATAGAATAGTTATTTGATGAATATTTAGAGCCTTTGGATGAAAATACTAGAGACTTAATCTTAGCCATCCATTTGACATAAAATTAAGTAGTCAAGTTTGACTTTACTACTTAAAAGCCACACTTATCAACACTATTCCTCATTCTTCTTTCTCTTCCATGCCAAATTCTCTCTCTTCTCTCCTCAATTTTCTTCCATTTCTCTACCTCTAAATTTCACCAAATCACCTAATTTAAACCTAGAATTAGTAATCAAACATTAAGACCTAAGTTAAGGAGTAAGAATTTGGAGTCCTTAAGCTAAGAAATTGGAGTTGCTAGTAAGTTGTGATTCTTAGATTTTATGAATTAATAATTATAATTCATGGCTTAGATATGTAATTCATGCATTAAATCATGCTTCATCTCTTTCATTTACCATTTATTGATGTTAATGTTAATTTTTCATACTTTGAAGAGGTTGGAGAACCATCCTTGAAAGGGAAGGAGAAAGCCAAGTATTGAGACTTTCCAAGCTTAATCAAGCTTGTTTTGAAGGTTAGTGCAATAATATTTCCCTTTCCCTTTCATTTTCTTTAAGTTTCCAATTTTTAGATTTTAAGTAAATTTTGAAGATTTTGTGATTTTTGTGAGGAATTGCTTAATTGGTTGTTTTTTTTTAATATGATTTTCCATGTTTTCTAAGCAAGATGAAATGCTTGAATGGGAAGAGGAACATTACCTTTTCCTTCTTCTACACTTGGTCGAACCTCATTAGGAGGAAGGGCATGAGTTTTTGCTTCATGCTTTTGTTCCTTTTTTATGTCAATGAGTTTGTTTGTAAGTAATTTAATGGTGGTTTAATCCACTACTTGGTATTCTAATGTTTAAGAATTTTTCCAAGACTTAAAGAAAGTTTGAATGTGTAAAAGGTGAATTTTAAGACTACATGTTTTTAAGTAATGGTTTTAATGTCTTGATTAAGTATTTTTGGCTTAAAATATGGTATTTGGTGAAGGGGAAACTCCTTCCGCTTTGTTGACCTAAAGAGGCGGAATCACTCTAAGGTGGTAAGGCATGTTTTTGTTTCTCTAAATGTTGATTTTTAAGTATTTAAAGCTATGTATATAAGTGTATTGTGAAAGAATGGTTTTTGGTTGGAAGATGAGTAGGTTTTGATGAACTTTACAAGTTGTAAGTTAAAAAATTTTGAAATAAAAAGCATTAAGTTATGAAATGTATTGCTAAGGAATTATGTATAAGAAATAAGATTATTTGTAAAAGAATGGATTTGTTTTGGGCTCAAGTATGCATGATTGAAATGTAGTAAGAGGAGGTTTATTTCGGTTAATGAGTATGCTCGGCTTAATGCCTTTCTATTATATTATAAGCTATGATCATATGCTAGACTCTGAATGCCTTTCTGAATAAGCGGGCGCGCTTATTTCTGGTGGTGCTTTCATAGGCCATATCCGGTGGCGCTATCACAAACCACTTTTCTGGTGGCGCTTTCACATGCCGCATCTGATGGCGTGTTCATAAGCCAAATTTCTGTTTCTGATATTCTACGTAACTGAATTTGATTTTATTTCTCTCAGAATACGTATTAGCCCTTAACTAAGAATAAACTTTGTTTTTTTTAAAAGAAAATAAAAATATATTTGTATTTATGAAATTTTTCTTACATTTGTCAAATTATAAATTTATTTTTAATAATGTACTCCTTTATGGCTGTCGAAATATTTTAATATGATTTGTACATCTTTGATATTTATTTTATATTTGAATTAAATATTTTAAATTATATTTAAGGTTTGTTGCTTAGGCAACCTCCGATATTTTGTCAATAAATTATTTAGCACCACCGAGTGATATACTAAGTGCGTTGATTTTTATCATGCGCAGGATTAGAGCAGTGGGTGCTACCTGATGACCAGTGGCGTAACATTAGAGAAGAAACTTTATTTTTGGGTAGGATATGTATTAAGACGTAACTATGGCATGTGTAAAAATATTATAAAAAGATTGAAGTTGTAAATATTAAGTTTGTGAATTAATGGGATTTGTGATTAATTGAGAATTTTTATTTTTATGTGAATTTTAAGTGAATGATCGTTAATAATTAAACCTTTGAATGAATGATATCATGTTATGATAAAACCTAAGTTGGTTCAAGTGAATATTTAGAAGTGCTGCGTGACTTATTTTGCTGATTTGGAGTTTTGGGGTTTGGAGGAATAAATATTGAAAGTGTATCTATTTTCTTTGTGTGACAAGTTGATTTTTGGGGGGGAAACTCTTAGGAATTTTCAATAGGAATTTCCTAAAACTTTTATTTTTTATTTTTTTAAATTAATTACATGCCTCCTTATGAAAACTTAGCAATTTCTAATACATGTTGTAGGGTTATTAAGTAAGAGAAGACGGTGCTCCGATACTGAATGTGGTGCTGTGAACACTCAATTTTTTCAGGCTCAAAAGCCTATTTTTTCCGGACTGCAAACAGCCCGGCCGGACCAAAGGCCATTTTGGAAGTTCATCAGAAATATGCCAATATGGTACTTGAAACGTCCGGAAAATTACGAGGATCGCAGAACTGGTCCCGGAATATTTTTTGGAGGTCCGGAA
>CANUEP010061877.1:0-11262 GCA_947857235.1 Jatropha podagrica | reverse complement strand
GATCCTCGTAATTTTCCGGACGTTTCAAGTACCATATTGGTATATTTCTGATGAACTTCCAAAATGGCCTTTGGTCCGGCCGGGCTGTTTGCAGTCCGGGAAAATAGGCTTTTGAGCCTGAAAAAATTGAGTGTTCACAACACTCTGGATAGTGAATACACACATGACTAACATAGATGGACGAATGATAGAGAGATAGGTGCCTGAATGATAGGGTTTCGTGATTGTCTTTTTACATAGCTTGTACTATTTCAAGACTTGTAAAAAGGGAATCTTTTTTACACTTTTTCAGAAGGAAATTTAGTTTTATCCTTTATGAGATTGTTTCTTTTAAGCATTAATTGTTGCCTGAGCTGCCCTTTCGAGTTTCCGACTTAGTAGGTTGCCCTAAATTTTGCCTAAGCCACCCTTTCGAGTTTTCAACTTAGCGGGCTTCTATTTTTGCCTAAGCCGCTTACCCTTGCAGGTTTTTAGCTTAGCTTAATTGGTTTTGATTTTTGCTTTTTCTCATTCGCATAGAAAATTTAGAATTTTCAAGAGAAGAGGGGCATAAAATGTGTTTTATTATTGTGTTGATCGAACCCATAGATTAGGCTACCGACATATCCTGTACTTTAGGAAAATATTTTCGAGAGTAAGGTCACCATAGTTTGGCCTTAACAGTGATATAAGGAGCAATATTTCTCGTGTAAATGCCTAAATGCATTCACTGAATGTATCTTTTGAGTTGATCAAAGTTGCATGGATTGGTGAACTCATTGCCATCTATGTCTGAAAAGATGACATCGCCTTCGAAGAGGATTTTCCTCAGTATGTAAGGGCACGCCTAGTTTGGCCTGAATATACCCTAGGGATCTTGCATAGGAGCTTTGATTTTCTTAATTACAAGATAAACCTCTTTGAGTTTCCAATTCTAGTTTCTATTATTGAAATGCCTAGTATTTCTTTATTGGTAGCTTTGAATCTAATTAAGAACTTTTAGCCATTTCTCGTTAATAGCATTCAACTGATTGTGATAGCTCTAAACCATTCTATTTTTGGTAGTTGACTTTTCTCTTATGACCCTGGTTGATCTAATCTGGACTTCAATATGGAGGACTGCTTACATCCTGTATACGAGTGAGTAAGGTGTTGCCCTGGTTGGCATCCTAATGGAGGTTCTGTATCCTATAAGATAAAAGGCAATTGTTTATGCCAATTTCTGCGATTGTGGATCATCTTTTGAAGGATGTTCTTGTTGGACTTGTTTGCAACTTCAACCATTCCATTGGCCTGGGGCCTATATGATGAAGAGCGATGGTGCTTGATTCTGTATTTGGTCATCAGGACAAAGACCTCATTCTCGAAGTGAGACTCATTGTCTATTATGATCTCGAAGGGAACTCTACCTACATATGATGTTTGTCTGGTTGAATTGAGCTACTTTTCTAGAGTTCAGAACATGATAGGAGGCAGCTTCTACCCTCTTAGTAAAGTAGTCAATGGCTACCAAGATGTACTCATGCTGATTAGAGGACTTTGGAGTGATTCTGCCAATCACGTCAATTCCCCAAGTTACAAAGGGCCATCGTGTAGTGATAGGATGAAGAGCCATTAAGGGCAATTTCTAGAGCTTGGCATAGATCTAACATTTATGACACTTTTGAACAAATTTGGCCATTCTGATCACATGGTTAGCCAATAATAATCCTGGCTGGTAATCTTATGGGCCAGAGCAATTTCATTCATGTGGGGGCCTTCTTCTCCACCATGTACCCTTCCATAATCTATTAAGCCTCTTCTTCGGTTATGCACTTAAGATGTGCCTGATTCCATGTTCGTTTGTACAGAATTCCATCCCTATAGAAGTAACCCTTTGATAACTCCCAGAGGGTCCTCTTGTTAGACTTAGAGGCACCTTTAGGGTATTCTTGCTTTTCTAACAAAGTTTGAATATCCTAATACCAAGGCTTACCATCGACAAGCTAGAGATTGAAAAACCCGTGCTCGAAAACATAATATATAGCAGTAGGCTGGCGGTTGGTGAATCTAAATTTTTAGGGGTTTGATGACCATGTTAGGGCTGACATCAACCATGGGGGCAAGTGTTGCTAGTGCATCAGGAAACTAATTCTTGGTCCATGGCAAATAGTGGAATGGCAACTCTTCGAATTGCTAAGCTAACTGATCTAGGCATTAGAGATATGGGATCAACGCTGTTCTTTAATCTTCCACTTCTTAAGTGCTTGGGAGATTATCAAGATGGAGTCCTCATAGATCTTTAGACATCTGATCTGAATGCTCAGAGTTGCTTCTAACCCGGTGATATAGGCTTCATACTCTACTTTATTATTAGTGACCTAGAATATCTACTTTATGCTGAAGGGAAGTCGTTCTCCGTCTTGAGTCACTAAGACCACACAGACGCCATAACCTTGATGGTTAGAGGTCCTGCTAAAGTAAATTTTCTATTGTTCTGACTGAATATGTAGGATGTTTTCATTTGAAAACCTAATGTTTGCTACATCGGCATCACCGGGAGATGCAGCTACGTGATCTACTATCACACAGCATTTGATTGCTTTCTTCGCAATAAATTTCAGGTCAAATATTTCAAAGATGGTAGCCCATTTGGCCATTTTGCTGTCTAGAACCAGCCTCTCCATAAAGAACTTTAAGGGACTTTGGTCAGCGACGACATGAGTGGTGTAGGAGCAAAGATAGTGCAGGAGTTTGAAATAAACCCATGCTAAGGCTAGACAGAGCTGTTCGATCTTATTGTACTTTAATTTTTCCACCATTCACTTACTCATATAGTAAACGACATTCTCCTTATGGCTTCATTTGTTACTAATAAGTAGAGGATCAGGAGTGGTTTTCCAAGTCTAGGAGGCTAGAGAACTAGAGGATTGAATAAGTATGCTTTGATCTGTTCAAAGGTTTTCTGCCACTAGTCATCCTAGGTTTTCAGAGCGTCTCTTTTCAATTTCTTGAAGATTGGCCTGCAGGTGTCTACTAATTGAGAGACAAATCGAGTAAGGTACTAAAGGCAGCCTAAAAACCCTCTGATCTCCTTTTTTATTTTAGGAGGTTGCATCCCAAAGATTGCTTTAGACTTTGAAGGTTCAATCTCAATCCCTCTCTTGGATACTATTTAGCTAGGAAGATGCTGGATGGAGCTCCGAAGAGGCATTTGGTTGGGTTGATTTTTAGATTGTACTGTCGGATTCTAGGGAAGAATTGCTTAAGGGAAATTAGGTGGCTTGGCCCGTCCCTGGTGTGGACAACTATGTCATAAACATATCCTTTTAGATTCCTATGCAGTAGGTCGTGGAAGATCGTGGTGTCCATCCTCTGATAAGTGGCACCAACATTTTTTGAACCAAATGGCATCATCCTATAGTAGAAAGTATCCCATTTTGTGATGAATGAAGTTTTTAGTCTATCTGGCTGGTTGAATGGTATCTGATTATACCCCACATAAAGATCTATGACTGTAATCACATTGGACCCTGCCATTCTATCAACAAGCAGGTCAATATGTGGTAGGGGAAAATCACTCTTAGGTAGGCTTTCTTCAAATCCTAGTAGTC
The DNA here is from genome assembly GCA_947857235.1 of Jatropha podagrica. Taxonomy (NCBI): domain Eukaryota; kingdom Viridiplantae; phylum Streptophyta; class Magnoliopsida; order Malpighiales; family Euphorbiaceae; genus Jatropha; species Jatropha podagrica. Next base: position 7,690 of record CANUEP010061877.1, on the reverse strand, counting down.
AATGCAAATTCTGATGTTACCATCTTTCTTAGGAACTAGCACTAAGTTGGCCAGCCATGTCAGATAATCAATGGTCTCAATAAAGTTTCCCTCTAATAACTTGGCTATTTCATCTTTGATGCTGAGAGAGATTTTTCATTTCTGCCTCCGGAGTTTCTATTTCACTGGTTTGATGTGATCATAGGTTAGGATCTTATGCACAACACAACGTCAGAATCTACACCTGTCATATCACTAGCGGTCCATGCAAAGCAATCTGAATACTACTTGATGAGCTCTACTAACTCCTATTTACTATAACATTCATGCACAATAAATCTATGCTTTGGTGCATTTTCTATATCAATGTTTATTTGCTCTTTTGTTAATTTTATTTCTTCTTTTTCATTTTTTGTTTTGTAAGCAATCTTATTCAGGGTGAAGAAAGGGTAACAAGAAAAGTGAAACTTTTTATTATTGATAAAAGTGTTGTGATTGGCGTTTATATTGAGTTCTAGAAAGAGGTCTCGTATTTCAGACAAGGAGGACAAAGAAGACTCAAAAGACTCTGAAGACTCTGAACTGGATACCAAGCTAGATTCTGATTTGAATTCTGCTTGTAATTTAGGTGCAGGTTCAGGAAAAAGGAAGGTGAACTACTCTACGCGCTCCTCTAGATACCAACTCTATAAAGGTGCTTGGATAGGCTATATGAGGCTTGTGGGGTCTTGTTCCACTTGGTTAGTAATCATGCAGAGGTCAAAGAGAGATCTCTCCATGTTGTCCTCCCAATTAGTCTAGAGCTTGAAGAAAGGCTCATGGTGTTCTACTGAAAGCCTGACATAAAAGAGAAGTTTAAAACTAGGTATCAATTTCTCAGTTAAAGGGCAATATCATGGTTCTTGAAACAAATAGTATGGTTTTGATTGCCCTGCTTTGATAAAGTAACCATTGTATTTTTTAAAGTATGGGCGCATCTGAATGTCCCTTGTTTCACCTATCACTTTTGCCTTCTGCCTAACGTCTTTCGCTCCTCTCAGTCTTCATCTGTCGGCTTGAATCCAAGACCAAAAGGAGATTTAGCAATCAGATACTCAATAAAATGGGCTATACGTTACTGGTTGTAGCCTAGTCCTATTCTTGGAAAGTAATACAAGGTTCTCAACATGTTAGTTACCATGGGGTTACTATGGGGTAAAAGTCCATTGTAAAAACTTCTTTACCTAGCTCAGCCTCGATAAATTAGTTTGAATCAAAGGAGAACCTTGACAACGGGTAGTCTGCTGGTTCAGGCTGAATTTCCAATAATGGGGTCGAAGAGGGAATTTCTGATTTTCTTGTCAAGTCCCCTATAATTGTTACCACTGCATTTCCATAGGGGAATTTCATCTTCTAATGCAGAGAGGAGGCTACTTTCTTAGCCTTGTGAATCCATATCCTTCTTAGAAGGAGGTTGAAGTAGGCTAGGACATCCACTACCTTGAAGGGGTAGTCATCACTACGGGCCCAATCGTGACCTTTAGTTTGGCCACACCCAATACATCTCATCTAGTGTTGTCATATGCCCTCACTATTTGATCGAAAGGCATAAAAACTTCAGCAATTAGCGTGAAACAACTAACTACTTTCAAAGGACAGACATTGAGCGCTGACCCATTATCTACCAAAACCATAGGCACTATCTTACCCCTGGCTCAGACTGTGATGTAGAGAGCATGGTTGTGATCTCCTCTAGTAGGGATCTCATGGTCTGAAAAATAGAGAGACATTTTTAAAAGGTTCCTTCTGATGGAAGCCAGCAAAGCTTCTGGAGCGATGTCAGCAGTTGTCTAACACTAGTTCATTACTTTGACCAGAGCTTGGCAATGCACAAAGGAAGATTGAATGAATCCCCATATATAAATGTTCGCTTTGGTTTTCTTCAGTTGTTCTAAAGCCAAATTCTCAAGCTAAGGTCTGGAACTTGAATTGGCATGTCTTTGGCCAAGGTAGCTGGATTAGGCAAAGCTTTAGGAAGAGGAGAAGGGTATATTATCTCCCACTCTGGGTGATGGCATTGATTTCCTTATGCACGTCATTCAGGTCTATGATGCAACATGAGTTGTCCACGATTGGGTGGATTAGGGAGGCCAAGTTAGAGTCTAGCTCCTGTGGATCATGTGGATGTTGTTCTAATGATGAGGGAGTGCATTGGTGTTTATGTTTTGTCTGGGTCGAATAGGTAGTATTTGGCCACTTTCAACTAGGTCCTGGATCTTATGTCTTAGGGTCCTACAGTCATCAGTCTTGTACCCGGGCCCTTGATGAAAAGAGTAAAAGGAGTTCAGGTTGTAGTGCTTTGAGACTGGATTTGGTAGAGGTCTGGCGCTCTAGGGGCTGTATCAACTTGTCATCCACAGCCTTTTGGAAGATAAATGAGAGAGGAACTCTAAGATCCATGAAGTTGCATCTGTTTGGTCAAGTAACTAGCCTTGGTGGAGGAGGAGGAGGTTGTCTTTGGCTGGTTAGATTAGCAACCTCACTGGGCAGGAGGAACTGCATGATAACTAGTTTGTGGCTTCTTATATTTTGAGGAAGAAGCTTGATCATCTTTAGTATGTGCTAACTAGATCAGGTCTTCCATTTTAGTTGCGGAGGCCATAGGAGCTCGGATGTCTAGAATGGGTCCTTAGATGACTTAGATAAGAGGGGAGCAGGTTCTTGACTATGATGTCAATCTATTCCTATTTAGAAGGATGATTAAGCATCTGGCAACTTTGTCTCTCCATCTTGTGAGAAAGGAAGAGAAGGATTCCCGAGCTCCCTGCTTGGTGGTTTCCAAATCTCTTCTAGTAATGTCAACCTCTACATTGTAGTGATACTATTGGTTGAAGGCACTACAGATGTCATCCTAGGTCTTCTTCTTGGCAGTGTCTAGGGCAACAATCCAGCGAAGAGCAATATCAGTGAGGGATTGCTAGAAGAGTTGAGCCAGGAGCCCATTCTTCACACCAAGAGGAGTGAGGTCACCTACATACATTTTTAGGTGAGTCTTGGGGCATGTGGTGCTATCAAACTTGTCCATGGCATGTAGCCTGGCCTGTAGAAAGAGTGGGAGAGAGTCTACATCAATCAAGTCTTCATCTTTTCCATCATCTTTCTAACCTCTAGAGAAGTAGAATCATCCCCTATCTGGCTTGGGGTGGCAGTAGTATTGGAAGTAGCCCATATCTCAAGAACTGACCCTTAGGCAGTCTCATCGCCGTTTGGTGGAATAGCAAGTTGTTCATTAGATCCCTCAATCTAGTTGTGAGGAGCATTGCCATTCTGATTAGCAGTTATCAAGGTCCTGACCTCCCCTCGAATGGTCTCTCTTTGGGTAGCTATGGTATTTGGAAGGAAGCATTTTGTTTTGTCAGCATTGTCTAGAAATCGATTTTTTGTTCTCGTAGCATCTCTTCCATTAGTGCTCTGAAATCGTTGGGTAGAGCCATTGTTATTGTCGTTCTCTAGTAGAAGCAAACAAAGAAGGGCATTGGTATCTATTTGTTATAAAAGTCTCATATTCGAGTCAGGGTTTAAGGTTTTCGGTAGTATGGTGTGCTCAGATTTGGTTAGAGGCTTTTGGATAGGAGGTGCTCACGTCTAGTTTGAGGCTTTAGGTGATAGGGGGTGCTCAGGACTGGCTTGAGACTTTTGGTGAGGAGGAAGTAATGCACGATCCAAGATTTGATGGAATGACTCGGGCACTGCCCCCGATTTGGGAAGTGAAGTTGTTTAGATCTAATCTAAGGCTTTCTGAGGTGCTCAGGTCTGATTTGAGGCTTTGGTAATGTGAGGTGCTCAAGTTTGGTTTGAGGCTTTTGGTTAGGAGGATGCAATGCATGAGCCAAAATTTGGTGGCATGACTCGGGCATTGCCCTTAGTTTGGGGAACAATGGTGCTTAGGTCTAATCTAAGGCTTTTGACTGATTTGGGGTGCTCAGGTCAGTTTTGAGGCTTTAGTAGTCTGGGGTGCTCAAGTTTGGTTTGACTTTAGTGTGGTTTGAGGCTTTTTGGGTAGGAGGAAACAATGCACGAGCCAATATTTGATGGCATGACTCGGGCATTGCCTCCAGCTTGGGAAGTGACGGTGCTTGGGTCTTATCTAAGGCTTTGTAATCTGAGGTGCTCAAGTGCATTTTGAGGCTTTTTGTAGTTTGAGTTGCTCAGGTCAGATTTAGGGCTTTTCAGATAGGAGGAAGCAATGCATGAGTCAAGATTTGATGGCATGACTGGAGCATTGCCCCGGGTTCGGGGAGTGGAAGTGCTTAGGTCTAATTTAAGGCTTTGAGGTGCTCAGGTCAGTTTTGAGGCTTTTAGTATAGTTAGAAGGAATGCACGAGCCAAGATTTGATGGCATTACTCGGGCATTGCCCCTAGTTTGGGAGATCGAGGTGCTTACGTCTGATCTATGGCTTTTTAGAATTTTGGGGGTGCTCAAATCTGATTTGAGGCTTTTTGTAGAGTTAGGGTCAGGTGTATGTCCTTAGGTAGGGATTAGTGTATAGGTTACCGCTGGATTGGTGTTTGGGTGTACCATTGGATTTTTGATTGGGTGTACCACTGGATTGGGTTTAAGTTTACTACTGGATTGGTGTTTAGGTGTAGCACTAGATTGGTTTAGGTTTACCACAAGATGGTGTATAGGTTACTGCTGGATCGGTGTTTTACTCTTGGTCCATAACATGTAATGTGTGACTACATGAATGTTATGCCAAAATGGTTTCATGAGGTAGGGTGCATATAATCCTAGGTATCGAATCCAGGGTCATTACATGCTTTCGGTGGATTTGTTTGAGGGGCCCATATGCTAAAGTTGGTATATACTATGTCATTTGATCATGTCGTATCAAATGGAACGATTGGTATGCCAAACCCTTTACCCTACCATAAGGAATGGAGGTATGTTTGATGAGTGAGTAGCTTTCTCAGTTTGGGATAACTCTAAGGAAGATTGCCCCAAAGTGATAAGAGTAACTCGATTTGCTTAATTCAAATGACGGGAATAGATCCCAAATGATGCATCCATATGTATGCAAGGTGATTTTCAATTTACACTCAAACTAGAGATCTGAAACCTACTCGATAGTCCTCTTACTACATTTTTTAGTTTTGAAAAATGTTTAAGGTCCCCAATAAAGTCTCCAGCCTGTGAACCCCCTCTTGAGCACTGTTGATGAGCCCTGCGGTGGCAAAGTCTGGCTAGTCAGTCCTATTGATTGGTTTGTCACGAAAGAAACTGGAAATGTCGAGACTGGTCAGAACCCTGCTGTGGTCCCTTCCCAATTTATTTTAGTTTAGCCCTGTATATGGTTGGTTTTTCTGATTATTTGATCCGATTACCAATTTTATCAATTTTATGGCTCTATTTAGCACTTAAGTGACATCTGGTTGGCTCTTTGGAGCGCTTTGACTGTTTGTGGTGTGTTAGAGTCGCCACCTTACTTTATTTTTATTTTCGAGGAAAATATAAGGTAAAAACCTCGTGATTGACTCTTTTTGTGTGCCACAATGGATAAAATGCACTAGTCTCAAATCATTGGGTTTGGAGACTAGTTTTTCATTTTCATTATATATGGATTTAATTGAAAATCAAAATCATTGTTTGCATGAATGTCAGATTGTGGATGCATGGGCATACTCATAATGCATGTCAATATCTAGAATATAGTGCATTAAAAATAAGCAAGTGAAATAAAGGCGTGTATTTTAGAGGGGAACTCGACTCTAGACTGATTATTAAGGAGTTCTATGTCATGCAACACATTCCCCCAAGTCTTAAGCGATCAGTTTGGTCTGAGGCCCGCTACCTAGGATGAAATCCGTAGGTATGGCTTTGTACATTGTTTGTGTGAGGATGAGGGCACACGAAGCTCTACCATTGATCAGGATGGTAGGGTTTTGAAGGTGCCACTCTTAAAGTGAGATTTCTAATTTGTCGACTAATTTCGGGCTTAGTTTGAAAGTTGATTTTGAGGTTTTACTGGACAAACTGAGCTTAGTTTACTAGACAAACCAAGCTTAAAGCTTGCATAGTGCCGGGCAGACCAGTTTAACAATTAATAAGGTGCTACATGGACCGGGGTTTAATTAAAAAAGTTTAAGTTTAGTGATAATATCCTACGTTAAGTCGGGGTCGAGAGGTAGGCTTGCAGTGTGCGGCTTTAGAGTTCCTTAGTTTGCCTCCTCGATAAAAGAGATCGAGTCTTGCTCCAAAATAATTCTAAGGATAGGCATAAGGACCCTAACATCGTCTTTAATATTGTTAAATGATGAATTATTAATTAATCGTGAGATTTAATTAATAACGAATCACCTAACTAGTAGCTTTGGCCTAAGGAAGGCAAAAGTGTGATTGAACGGTGAAGAGATCGGCGTTTGGGAATTAAGTTGGGTTCTTGCTCAATTAAGGAAGAAGAGCAAAAATCAGATTTTTGGACTTAGAATCGCTCTTGAGGAAGTGGAGACATTGGGGCTTGAGAAACATTCAATCACGCCACAAAGGTGCTTGAATGGGTGGGGGGAGGGCGCGGGAGTGTGCCTTTTATAGGTAAAGGGGGTAGCTGAGCTAGCCTTGTTGATGCCGGCCACCCCTTAATCAATGCCGAAAATTGACTTTTTGATGCTGGCGGCAATTCTGACAACAGCCTAATCTGCGCTGCCGCCGACGTGATTGGCGCTGCTTCTTAGCTAGATGGCACTAATCATGGCATATTACCAGGATGCCCCTCCCTTTTGGTTTCTAGGTTTCCAAGATTCAAGGAGTCCATTTGAGGCACAAACAATGTCTGATCGAGCTGATTCTCATGCCATTGGATATATATTGGATTTTCCTAGAGCTTGGTACTAAAATCATGGTCAATAGCAATAACTTGGCTTATCCTTTCTCTTGCTCAATGAGTGCTTGTGCCTTCTCCTTTTCATTGTTAAGAGATGGCATAGTGATGCTTCCTTGCTTTTAGGCGATGGCTGAAAGTTTACCTTATGTGATGGCCTATGTCCAAGTTTAAGGATTAGGCTCTTGCCTAGCTTGCTCTGAGAATTCAATTTTTCAATTTTTTATTTTATTATTTTTATGTTATCGAGCCCCCTCCCAAGTGCTATGGGAAAGAACTGTAGGGACTCCCCTTCGCTTCCTCCTTTTCATCATAGAAAACTAGGAGGAACTCCCCTTCACTTCCTCCTTTTTGTCCTATTGTGACTAGTTGTTGGTCTGAGTGTTAGTTTTATGGCTCGATTAAGCACTTTTTAAGTGATGTCATGTTAACTCTTTGGAGTGCTTTGACTGTGTGTGGAGTGTTAGAGTTGCCACCTTAATTTGTTTCTATTTTAGGGGAATGTATAAGTGTGAACCCCTACCCCCCGGAATGCATATAGCATGATGCGTATGCAAAAGGATAGAAAAGCACGTGATGTGTGAGAGTCGCCACCTGGTTTAATTATTTAAGGGTAAACTAGGAAAACCCTAAATGACTCCAATTTTAATTAACCTAATTACTAGATTAATTACCCAATGGTTAAGGCATGGTATGCAAACCCGAGAGGGATCTCGAGACTATGTCATGCTGATGAAACTAACCTATGAGTGGATGCTTTGCAGGGTGAATGATAGATTTTGCCGATTTCGACTTGTCGCTCGGGGTTAGATCCCAAACGTGCCTACGTACTTCCGTTGGAATGGAAGATCAAA
>CANUEP010061825.1:0-11066 GCA_947857235.1 Jatropha podagrica | reverse complement strand
CACGTGATGTGTGAGTCGCCACCTTGTTTAATTATTTAAGGGTAAACTAGGAAAAACCCTAAGTGACTCCAATTTTAATTAACCTAATTACTAGATCAATTACCCAATGATTAAGGCATGGTGTGCAAACCCGAGATGGATACCGAGACTATGTCATGCTGATCAACTAACCTATGAATGAATGTTTTGCAGGGTGAATGAAACAATATGATTAAAAGTGTCTATGTAATTTTGACTTGCCGCTCGGGGTTAGATCCCAAACGTGCCTACGTACTTCCGTTTGAATGGAAGATCAAAGTCAACGTAGCTCGATAGGCCTCTTTTAGAGGGCTTTGAATGGGGATGCTTTATGCATGAGTGTGTGTATGCTTTGTGCATTTTGTTTAGGCATTTGATGCCAAGGATGTTGATTTTAAGACATTTGATGTCAAAACGTTGATTTTAAGGCATTTGATGGCAAACGTTGATTTAAGCAATTGTTGCCGAAAATTGATGACTTTAATGGCTTTAAGCCAAAAGAAGCGTTTGATTGGACTTATTTGTTTGCCAAAAGTGAATTAAGGCTTTTAGCCAAAAGATTTAGGCAATTTGTTTGCCAAAAGTGATTGAAGCGTGGGCAATTGGTTGCCGAAATGTGGATTTTTTTAATTGTAGGCAATTTGTTGCCAAAACGTGATTGATTAAGGCTTTTTAGCCACAATTATTGATTAATTGGACTTAAGCTAGGCTGTTCGAAATAAAGGCAATTAACCATAGTTATTAATTAACTAGGTCTTTTAGGCCAATATTGTCGGATTTTAGGCTTTAATACCACGATTATTAATTAACCGGGCATTAGCCTAAATTTATTTATTGAGGCAGCTTATTTGCCTAATGATGACATGTAATGCATGTATGCCGTTGTAGAATTATTAGGAGTCGAAGAAAAGCATGCATGAAGTGCTAAAATTAAATAGGCGGATTTTTGATTTACATACCTGATTTAATCGACGGCCGCTTCTTAACTCCAGATTAAGCTCCTCGTTAAGGGAATATTAATTAGCTCGATTTATGTGACCAATTAACAAACAAGGAAGCAATAAAGCTAAAAAAAATGCAGAAAAGCAGTAAAGAATTGCAAGGAGCGTAAGGGAGAAGGGATGTCCGTCAACACAGACTGAGCGCCTAAAAACAGAGGCCCGAGGGCCAATTTATAGGAAACGGAGACCCAAGGGCGGTCTCGCCCGCCCTCTGGGGCGGGCGTGCCCACTTGGCTGGCGTGCCCGCCTGCATGGCCGGGTGTGCCCCACTCTCTTTTTTTTCACTCCGGAGGCTTTTTCGGGAGTTCCGGACCTCCAAAAAATATTCCGGGACTAGTTCTGCGATCCTCATAATTTTTTGGACATTTCAAGTACCATATTGGCATGCTTTCGGTGAATTTCCAAAATGGCCTTTAGTCCGGCCGGGCTATTTGCAATCCGAGAAAATAGACTTTTTGAGCCTAAAAAATTGAGTATTCACATAATGCTTTTTACTATACATGAAAATAATAATAAAAAGAAAATAAAATCCAAATTAAAACATTATCCTGACACACTTCACCTACCACTACTCCACTTTCCCTTTCTATTGAATTTCTCGACTTCTCTTATTATCAAACCTCTCTTTTTAGACTTCACAAATCACGTTGCCTTCAATCTTCTCTAACTACTCACTTTTTGAAGTTCATTTTCAAAGATTTAGGTTTTTCTCTTTTGTTTCTCTCAATCACATCTTGTTTATTTGATTGCTTTGTAATTTAGATTATTTTTGCTTGTCTTTGGCAATCTGTAGTTTAGGTTTTGCTTGAGATTTGACATGGTCTAAGAAATTTTTTTTTTTTCTGTTTCCTGATATTAAGATTTATTTTGAAAAAAAGAAACAAATCTATGTTTTGCAATCTAGGAAAACTACAGTGTTATTTTTTAGCCAAGTTATATGGACATGTTAATTCACATGCTTTGAGCTTTGATGTTGGTAAAGGTAAAGAGTGTTGTGACTTATATATATCTTAAACTGTCATTATGCTTTACTTCATTTTATTGTTTGGATTTAAGATTGACAATGATGCCTAAAATGGTGTACAAGTTTTTACAGTATTTTATGCTATTTATTTAGTCATTATGGTCATAATATTGTAAAGCATGAGTTTTTTTTACCTGTAAACAACGAGAACATGCTTAGCTCTCATTATCATTTTCTTTAGTCAAATTTCAAGTCAAAGTTTTACATTATTCTTTCATATTTGTTTTCAATTAATAGGTGTTGAATTAACTATTAAAAGTGTTTAAGTTGCTCTTTTTAGTAAATTCTTGTTACATTGTGGATGAAAATTATCTTTCTAATAATGAAGTTATTTTATTGTCTTTATTTTCAGATGTCAGATATAGAAAGACTTTTTGTTTCAACAGAAGTTACAGAACTAATTTCACCTTCCCTCCAACCTACACTTCAAAATGGACCAACAGCAATTCAACATGGTACGTACTTTTTATTTTAAACTGTTATTATCTTAAATCCATTTTTATTTACAAGTTAATTATGTACTAACATAATATTTATTATTTACTTTTGATATATTTTTAGATATATTAGCTTTTGATGTAAGTAGCATAAATGATGAAATAAATGACAATTAAGGAAAGGTAAGTAACAATATTCTACTTTATGGATAAATAGCAATAAGGTAAAATTTAGTTTTTCATGTTTATAACATATCAAAGATATCAATTTTTACTCTGTTTTGACCCTATATATGTGTTAAAATATTAGTGAAGTGCAATTATTTGCATATGAATGCTAGGTTACTAAAATTTGGACACTTGAAGGAAGTTGAAGAAGTTTTTTGGGTTGTTTGAAAGTGGATCAAATCTAAAATTTCACTAGGTTGTGCCTTTCACTAACATATTTCTTCTATTGTTTTATTTTTATTTGGGTAAATTTTTATTAAAAAGAATAAAATGATCATTGACTTTTGCAGGGATGTTTTCATAGAAGATTTTGAAATTTGAAGAAAATTGGAGAAGATAAAAGTATTAACTAATAATTCTTTTTGGATGTATAGATTTTGTGATAATTGATAACTGTATTTGTATAGTTTTTGTAACAGGTGACAACAATGTATAACTTTTGAGATCACTAACAATGAAAGCCATCTTAATTGGTTACTTTTGTAACTGAAAGTTTCAAAATTGAATGCTTATTTTTATGTTAATTATATTAATTGTTATTTGGATAGTTAAATTTAAATACGACTATCTTTGTAATTTTTGTTTGGACAGTTGTAAGTTATTGGATTAATTGAGTAATTTTATTATTTATTTTTTATCATGTACAATTTTCTATACTTTTATAAGCATATGTATATAATCCTTTTAAGAGTGCAAACTGCAAATCTAAAGATAGGAGCACATATATTGAAAAATTTAGATTTGGATATTTTTTCGTTATCGGTTTGGTTTAATCAATTGAAAATACTAATTCGGTTATTTGGACAGTTGCGGTTTTTTTTGTAATAAAATCGGATATTATTGGATTCGATTATTTTGGTTTTATATTAAATTTGGTTTGGATTAGATAATGAATTTATGAAATTCAGTCATATTTGGATTGAATTATTTGGTTTGGATTAACCGAATGCTCATTCCTACTAGAATGGTCTAGCACATTCTGGAGATTCAGATTTATTGCATCATATTTTTTTCCTTTTTCCTTTTTTTCTTTCTTTCTTTTCCTTTCTCCCTTTCTCCTCCATGATACCTCACCCTCTCTTCCTTCTCTCTCTCTCTCTCTCTCTCTCTCTCTCTCTCTCTCTCTCTCTCGGTGTCGGCAACAACACCACCTCCACCACCAGCAGCCAGCGACGCCACCACCAGCAGTGTCCTGCACCGGCGACATCACCAGCAGCAGCTCCCCCTTCTTCACATGAGCGAGCTTTGGTGACCGACTGCTCCTCGCATCGCGCCACCTTATGCCGACCACCAGCAGCAGCTTCAGCATTGCTCTCTCTCTTCTGCGCCACCTCAGGCCACCACTCTAGCAGCTAGTTCACCACTCTAGCAGCTGGTTCACCACTCCAGCAGCTGATTCTCCAATCCAGCAGCCCTTGGCTTTGATTGTCTCCAATCTTTGGAATTTTGGACTAATTTGTGTGATTAAGGGTATTAAAAATTTCTCTAGAAATTTTTCAGTTAATTCCTTGAATTTAATTTATGAAGAAATTAGTTGATTGTTGGGATTGATTTATTAATTGTGGCGTTGAGTACATATATTTGATTTGAGAGTTGATTAATTGAAAATAAATTGTAGGTTGAGAATAAAATTTGAAGTAGGATATTTTTTGTAATAAAATTTAGAAAATCCAATTAGTTGAACTATTGGAGAATGATAATTTATTTTATTAAGGTAGTGAATATTTGATTAGGTAAAAAGAATTTAATTAATAAAAATAGTTTAGTTGATAATTAGTTTAATTAAAGAATTTAGCATTGGATATTAGAACGTAAACATAAAAGATATATTTGGAGATCGATTAATATTACATTATGAATTTAATGGTAAAATTGTTGGTATATTGATTTGAATTAAGGCATTAAGTTGAAAATTAAATAAGAAGAAAAATATGTTATTAAAGAATCTTTGTTAGTTACTTGATAAATAGAAATATGATTACATTTATATGAAATGAGAATATTATTGATAATATTATATTGGTGGCGAATTTAGAATATTTTGAAGGTTGTGACAAGAAATTGAATTAATTAAGATTAGCAGCTAAGTGGTATAGAATTTAGATTAGTGTTAACAGAGAGGATATGATGTAATTTATTGGATTAATTTTCTATTTATCGTTTTGCATTGAATAGAATAGTGAGTGGTGAATTCCTTTTATATTTTTGTATTCATAGATCGTTTGAGCTCATTTACTGCTCCTCCGCACTAGAATTAGAATTAAGATTTGAAAATCCTAATATCACTGTGAGTAATAATAAATAGTGCATGATATGCATTTTATAATATCATGATTTTATATCACCATAATTCTATATGTTAAATCATTGCATATTTTTATATCAAACTATATTATGCTATTATATTGTTTAATAATTGTATCATCACATTTTATAATATGCATATTAAATATCAATTTGATGATTGACAATTGGATGAATTACTGATTAAATGTGCTGTGATATGAATTGCCTTGTTTGAGTGGAATTAGAATGAAGTTGGTCACCATGGATTTGTGAAAGCGGTCTTTGATACTATCGGCCATGTATGGGAGATCAACACTTCGTGTGCATCTGATGATATAAATTAAAATGATATGAATAACCATAGGGTGGCCTCCTGATGGTATGAAAAGAAAAGAGAGCATGGAAAAACAATGAGAGGGTTGGTCAAGTGAGGATTGGACCAATTGGCCATGTATGGGGGATCGGCTCCCTAGTGCACACGCATGAGAGGATGAGCCATGTGGGAGGATGGCTCATTGGGGGTTCCGGTGACGCCACAAACTAATTTCCACGTGATTAATTGTTTAAAGATGAAATAATTGTGGATGCTGACATTGTGACATATGCATGACTGCCAATGTGATCACTTCTGTGATTAGAGATGCATTTTGCATGATTGCTTGGTCATGTATTATTTATTATTATTCACTGAGTTTGGTGAAACTCACCATTCCTCTCCATAACTTTTTCCAGGAAGTATCTCCATAACTTTTTCCAGGAAGTAAATGTACAGCTGATCCATAAAGACTCTGCTTCTTGATCCATAAAGACTCTGCTTCTTTCTCCATAGAGATACAATATTTAATTCCACCTTGAAAAAGTTAGAATATGAGTTAAGTGAGACGTAGGAATATTTTGAATATTTTAATATTTGAATATGTAAAAGTTATTGTGTATTAATAAATAACATGTGGAGTATTTTATGAAATTTGAAGATATTATGACAGAAAAAGTTTGACCATATTATAACCGATGCATTTTTGCTTATGATGTATTATAGTTTTATTGAATATAAGCCCAAGCTATGAATCAAATGTGATATTGAAGTTGGGCTAAGAATTTTATCGATTGATTGTTGGACTATGTCATAATATGAACTTACTGTTTCCAAAGTCAAATATTAATAGAGATAGATTTTCGATAGTTCAGGCTTAGTACGGGCCTCGGGAGTTTTAAATTTATCAGTACCTAATGCCGGTCCGACGCAAGATTTTGGATCGTGACAATATGATAATGAGATATTTTAAAAAATTTTATATTTTATTTTCAAATTTATTTTTTAAATATTTGATTATATTTTCATTATAATCTAAAATATTTTATTTAGGAGAGGGATAAAAAATAAAAAATTATTTTTTATAATATTATTTTTTTTATATTTGTATAATTTGATTGGATATATTTTTAAAATAAAATAAAATTTCAAATAAAATATATATAATTTAACCCTTCATAATTTAAAATTTATTTTTTTTAAAATTTATTTTTAAACCAAATAAATATACGTGTATGGTATGATAACAATTGAAAATTTTAATTTTAAAATATATTTAATATTTTATTTCAATATATATATATATATATATATATATATATATATAAACATATTTATTTGGTGATACTGAGAATTATACTTATACAGTTTTATTAAATAACTGTTATATTGATATTAATTTCATATAGAATATTATTTTAGCGTTATAAAAATATAAATAATATAAGATAAAAATTATAATTCATATTTAATATTAAAAAATTAAATGAGTCTAAATATATACTATATATAAATGTGAAAATAGGAGAAATAATATGATTTTCGATATCACCTTTAATAAAATTTAGAATATCCTAAAATAGTATTAGTCGTAGCGAATTCAAAAATTATATTATATATATACCAATAAATGTTTGGTTGAATAGTTCGACATTCTTTTTCGTCGAGTGAGGTCGAGGGTCCAATCCTTATAGATGGAGTAAATACTCGTTGGAAGCATTTTATCCGTTCTTGAGCCAATCTAGTGGTAGCAGGATTTAGTTTTAGTCCAATAGGCTTGGAATATCTATGGTTAAGAAGGAAAAAAAAGAAAGAAAAATTACATATTTATTTCTTGATTGTATATAATTTCTAAAATTATTTTTCAAATAAATAAATATATATAATAAAAAGAAAAAATATAGTCTTCTTTTTTGTATGGTTGTAGGAAAAATTGTGAGTTTATTTGGAGATGATATAACATTTCTTTTATATAATCTTTTTTTATTACTTAGTTAATTAATTAATTTATTTTAAATTTGCAACTTAGAACAATAGATAAACAAAATACTTGAATAAATTCATTAACCGACCAATATTAGCTCCTAGCATGATTTGTTTTGTAATTTTCATTTATTGACTTGATTTTTTTTTTCATCAAAATTAGATGAAATTAAATTATTGCATTTTCAGAGTTATTTTTAGAATTTAAATTGAAATTTTTTTTAATATAATTTATTTCTTGTTATATATTGAGTTTTTGAAAGAGTTTTATTCTTAATAAAAATTTATTATTTATTATTTTTTTATTATCGAATTAATTTATAACCACTGACACTTTGATTTAATAAGAGATTTATATATCATTTACAATTAATAGAAGGCTTCCCGCTTAAATATTTTTAATTTTTTCGATTTTTTTTATATCCTAAATATATTTGACTTGAAAGAAAATAGTATTTATTAAATTGAAAAAAATTATAACTATATATTTTTAGTTTGGGTCTTTTTTGGATTTCAAGAGGTTATGTATATATTTATACATTCTTTCTTTTATTGTACTGGATAAGTAATGCTATCGTTATAGTCAAAATGATTATCATTATTAATTCAAATTATTTTTTTATTTTTATTCTTTTCCTACTGAAAAAAAAAATTATCCGTAGGAAAAGAATAAAAATAAGAAAATGATTTGAAAAAAAAAATTATTATTTTTTTATAGCTGTATATAGATATTGATTTGAAACTGAGGGCAAAAAATGAAGATTGAGTGATAACTTGATTTTCTTTTGAACACTTATTAAGGTTTTAAGAATCCGTATTTATAAATTAAAGATTCAAGAATTATTTATAAAGATTAGATTGAATTTTATTTTGAAACCACTTCATTATAATTAAGTACATAAAAAATAAAATTACAAATAGCTTTTAGGACAAAGTCTAATACAAATTAACCAATTATATTTATTTTAATCTAAATAAAAAACTCATACTTTAATATTATATAAATAAAAAATTAAAAAAAAATATAAAATATAAAAATATAATGAGTATTGTTAACATGGAACGCACGCATGTTATAAAAAAACCTAATAACAATTAAAAGTGAACAATAATATAAAAAATTAAATAAATTTTTTTATGAGTATTATCAACGTTCGTTTCGTTCGTGGCTTCCCAAGTTTGTTTCTAGCATTGGGATCGATCTTCAACCTCCTGTGGCTCTATATTCTTGGATATTTCATGATATCTTCGGAATGGATAAGATTTGCCTACATCTACTTTTGTTTTTTCTTCTTTTATATATGTATATATATATATATATAAGAAGACTAGTGCCTAAAAGGGCTTATGCACAAATTAAGTCATATAATCATATAGATTTAGAACTTTAGCTTTTTGTCTGAAAGATTAATAATGTGTCTGCCAAGCACGCCGAAAATCACATAATTCATTTTTTCTAAATCATGAAAAATGAAAACTGTAAATTGTATGTGAAATGCAATTATGTTTTATAACTTGTAATAATTTTATGATTGATTGCCTTTGTGGAAGATGGAGCCATAATATTGCATTTTCCCTCTAAATTGCTTATTATAACTAAAAATAAATATTTACAATGTGAAAGACTTTCCTAATTTATTAAAATTAAATTTCTTTAGACTCAGTTAAAATTTTATCTATCGATCAAATTAATAAAAATATTTATTTTTTTTTAAATTGTTTCGATTTTATTATTATTTTTTGTCTAGTGTGCCCTTGTTTCAAGAAAACTCAGTTAATTGATGTTAGTAAATTTTAGAAAAAGGATAGAAAGGATTCATCTGTATTTTTTATTTTTCTAAAAAGAATTTTTGCGTTCCTCCATGGCAGGCCCAAACAGCTGTAGGTGTTAGGTACTTGCGCTATTTTTTCTCTCGACAACAACCTCAATAAAAGCTGCTCCAACTGCTACGGAGCTGTGTCTGGTTAATATGAAAGTGAGAAAGCGCTAACAGATTTTAAAAAGTCCCGCATAATAACAAACCTTCTACTTCTACTTGAAGCTCCAACATTATCAAGTCTCTTCCTAAGTAATTTTTCCCCTTTTGACCATTTTTCTGTTTTGTTGTTCGTATTATATACCTCTGCTTTAATTTCCCACCAAACCTCTCTCTCTTCCTCTCAAAGCTTACAAAAAGAAAGAGTAAAAAATAATTAATTAAAAAAGAAAAAGAAAAAGAAAGAGTCAGCATTAATGATTCTTACGTCCCACGAACAAGAATCCATTCCTTGAATCCAACTCTACCTTTTGAATTCTTTATTTCTTTCTCTCTCAAAGCTTCTTTCAACAACAACAGCAGCAACAAACCTTTTTTTTTCTTTCTTGTTTTCTTGACCCATTAAAGAAAAAGAATAACTTTTTTTTTGGTTTATTATCATTTGTTTTTTATAATATTTCAAGAAACGTCCTTTTCATTGCCAGCCATGACTGAGGTGCTTCATTCTCCTTCTCATTTCCCTTCATCGCCAAGCACTAGTCTTGTTTCTAATTCATCTACTTGTGCACTCAATCCTTCTTCTTCTTCCTTATCTTGCGTACCCATAAGGCAATTTCCTTCGATACAAGGTAATGGTGGTGGTTGTAGCCGTGGCCGGGAGGCGGAGGAGGGTTCTTCGTTGACCGTGTGTGACCAAGATGAGGACTTTGTGAAAGAAAGTGCGAAGAAACATAACGACCAGCTTTCTTTGTTGGCTTTGGTTGTGACTATATTTAGGAAATCTTTGGTGGCTTGTAAAAGTGATAGAAGGGAGCTTTGTGCTATGGAGATCGGTTGGCCAACCAATGTGCGTCATGTGGCCCATGTCACCTTTGATAGATTCAATGGGTTTCTTGGCTTGCCTGTGGAGTTCGAGCCCGAAGTTCCCAGGAGGGCCCCCAGTGCTAGGTACATTATGCTACATTGTGTTTTTCTTATTATTACTCGTTCAAATGTGAATTTGGTGGTTCCTGCAGTTATTATTGGATTTTCAATTGGCTTATACAAATGCAATTCTTTAGCTTATGCTAGTAGATTCTTGGAGTTGTGGGTTTTCTCTCTTTCCCTCCTCTTTCCTAGGTATGCAACGTTGGATTGCCTGTTGTAGTTCTTCCTCTTCTTTGCATGATTCATTTTGATGTCCAGTTTCCAGTACTTGTATAGATGTTGCATCTAATTCGTGGATTCATTTTTCTCAGGTTCTATTGGCAAATCATTTACAATTAATCGTTGGTTCCATGCATTTTTCCCCATTTTGTGGTGTTAATGTTCTTACGAAGCTCTAGTTTAAGGGAAAAATATTTTAGGGTAAATATTTGCAACTAATACATGGGAAGGTTAAGGATCTTTAGGTGCTATTATCTCATCTTAGATGTTCGTTTGTCATTTATTATAGTGAAGCTAAACACATATCAGAATTGAATGCCGACCAATATTTGGAGGACACTAGAACCCTTTGCCGGGATTCGAGAAGATTTGAAAGATATTGGTGTTTCTTATAATTGTTTATTGATGTCATTTCTCTGGTTTCTCTGTTCTTTCCAATTTGAGAAGATGTCGTAGATCTTAAAAACAAAACCACACAGTTTGCTTATAATGTTAAATATGGCAATGCTAAGTGGTCATAATTTTTAACCATTTCATTAGCCACATTCTAAACCCCCGGGGGGGGGGGGGGGGGGGGGGGGGGGGGGGGGGGGGGGGGGGGGGGGGGGGGGGGGGGGGGGGGGGGGGGGGGGGGGGGGGGGGGGGGGGGGGGGG
>CANUEP010061809.1:0-12419 GCA_947857235.1 Jatropha podagrica | reverse complement strand
TTAATACCACGATTATTGATTAACCGGGCATTTAGCTTAATCATGTTATAATTGAGCCGATGTGATGATATGGATGCATTTATGCAGTTGTAGAATTATTAGGAGTAGAAGAGAAATATGCATGGAGTGCTGAAATTAAATAGACAGAGTTTCGACTTACATACCTGATTTAATCGACGACCGCTTCTTTACTCCAGAATCAGCTTCTTGTTAAAGGAATTATTAATTGGTTTAATTTAGGTGACCAAATAACAAACAAGAATGCAGAAATTAAAAAATGCAGAAAAGCAGTAAAGAATCGCAAGGAGCGTAAGGGAGAAAGGGAATGTCCGACAACACAGACTGTGCCTTGAAAACGGAGCCCGGGGCCTCATTTTATAGGCGAAAAGGGGCCCGAGGGCGGGCGTGACCGCCCTGCTGGGCGAGCATGGCCGCCCTGGCTGGGGCGGGTGTGTCCCGCCCTCTCTCTTTTTCACTTTCGGAGGCTTTTTTGGGAGTTCTGGACCTCCAAAAGATATTCCGGGACCAGTTCTACGATCCTCGTAATTTTTCGGACGTTTCAAGTACCATATTAGCATGCTTTCGATGAATTTCCAAAATGGCCTTTGGTCCGACCGGGCTGTTTGCAGTCCGGGAAAATAGGCTTTTTGAGTCTAAAAAATTGGGTATTCAAGGACGACCGCAGCCACTGTCGCCGCCGGTGATAGCGGCTATCGCCGCAGCAGCTAACGCCGCCGTTAAGGGCGGCTGCCACCGCTGCGGCCGACAGACCTTCTAGTTTTTCTCGTTCCGGAGAATTCTCAAAACTGGCCTTTTGAGCCTCAAAATTTGAGTATTCACACACGTGCATTTCTATCCTTTTGGCATATGCATTTCACGCCTATGTGTGTGCGTTGGGGTAGGGGTTCACAGACTCATAATGGCGAAGTCTTACTGAACGATCCCATTGGTCAGTTCATCATAAAAGAAACTAGAAAATGTCTGAGACTGGTCAAAACCCTGTTGTGATCCTTTCCCTATTCATTTTATTAGGTGTTTACCCCATATGCAGCTAAGTGGTCTGATTAGTTGATCTATTTATCAATTTTACTAGTTTTAAGGCTCTGTTTAATGCTTAAGTGATGTCCAGTTGGCTCCTTAAAGCACTTTGTACGGTGTGTGAGAGTCGCCACCTTACTTTTTTTTTGTTTTTGAGGAAAATATAAAGTAAAAAACCCCATAATTGACTCTTTTTATGTGTACCACAATGGATAAAATCACTAGCCTTGAATCATTGGGTTCAGGGACTAGGCTTTCGATTCATTTGCATGGATCAACTGTTTGGGTTTAAGTTGAAAATCAAAGTTATTGTTTTGCATGAATGACAGATTATCGATGCATGACCATACTTGTAATGCATGTTAATGTCAGAAATATAGTAAATTAAAAATAAGTAGATATAAAATTGTGTATTTAAAATGGGAGCCTGACTCTAGCCTCATTATTGAGGAGTTCTAGGTCATGCAACACATTCCCCAAAGTCCCGACTGGTCAGTTTGGTCGGGGGCCCATTGCCTAGACTGAATTTGTAGGTATGCCTTTGTACCTCGTTATTATAAATATCAAGGCACATGAAGTTCTACCATCGATTAGGATGGTAGGATTTTGAAGGTGCCACTCTTAGAGTGGGTTTACTAGTTTGCCAATTGATTTTGGGCTTTGTTTTGAAAATTGGTTTTTCTAAGTTTTGCTCGCTTAACTGGGCTTAGATTGCCGAACGGACCAGGCTTAAAGATGCATAACATCGGCTAGATTGGGCTTTGATAGTTGATAAGATGCCGGATGGACCAGGCTTAATTGACAAAGTCTAAGTTAGTAATTATGCCCCTTGTGATACGGCCTGAACGCAGCTCCACGGTATGATGTCGACCAAGGAGGTCGAGTCTTCCTCCGAATATAAGCTAAGGTAGGGCATGAGGATCCTTATAGTTGTCTTATATAATATGATCAAATGATGAATTATTAATTAATCACTAGATTTGATTAATAATTAATCACTTAACTAGTAGCTTTGGCCTAAGAAAGGTCAAAGTGTAAGTGAAAGTCAGACTGAATCGACTTTTGAGAGCCGATTCGGGCTTTAAACTCAACTATGGAAGATGAGCAAAGTCAGACTCTTCAATGTTAGAACCGTATAAGAGAGAATGAGAGTCGTTGATGCTTGAGAAGCATTCGATCAAGCAACAAGAGGTGTCTTTTGATGGGCGGGGGGGTGGGGGGGTTCTATAGGCAAAAGGGGTGGCTGAGCCAGCTTGGTTGGCGCCGGCCACCCCTATAATGGCGCTGAAAACATCTTTTTAAGCACTAATGGGGATCCCTGATGGTAGCCTAAACAACTCTGCCGCTTGTGGTGATCGGTGTCACCACCTGACTAGGCAGCGTCGGTCGGGGCAAATGACCAATACGCTCCTTCCCTTTGGTTTTAGGGCTTCCAGGCTTTTGGGAGTCTGTTCGAGGCCCAAACGACATCTGATCGAGCTCATTCTCATGCCATTGGAACCGTGGCTAGATTTTCTGGAGCTTGATGTTGAAATCATGGTCAACAATATCACATTCAGATATTCACACACATATGGAAATTGATTAGTGACATCACAAATCCACCCATTGGCCTCTGGCTAATTTCTCTCATTCTTGTATATATATATATATCGGGGAGCTGATCCTCCATTCCTAACTCACTGATCCACAGTGACACACGTCATCCTAATTTCTACCCAGATACAAAGTACATCATTATTACATCACAAATATCTATCAATTTTAATCAATATAATATATGCAATATATGAATGTAATCAAAAGCTGAAATTATTTATTATTATAAAACTGAAATATTATATTTATAAAATGAACGATATTAGTAATATAATAACAATGGGAATAGGAAATGAATACTGATTATTTTTAGATAATATATGAAGTATGGTATGTGTATGAAATGCATATATGCAAATGATGGTGTGCACCATCTATTATTCTTTACAATGATAGCAGAATATTCCAATTCTACTTTGGGTTCTGACTTAGAGAAACAGTAGAGGAACTCGGTTTATCTAGGAAAACTTATATAATAAGGAAAAATAATGTTAGACAAATGGTTTTCCTTAATTAACAATTTAAAGATTAACAATCTATCTGCTTATTTTTTTTATTCTATTTAAATTCCAAATCCTATTATAATTAAATCATCATTATCACAAAAATATAAGTGTCCATTTATTTTTAATATAACTCAACTTCTTAAAATAATAACTCAGTATATTAAACAATTATTTCAAACTGTTTATTCATTGGTAACTAATTATCCAAATATTCAGCTTTTAAAATAATAATTTATTGTAAATCTTCAATTCAATAATATTTTATATTATCCTCAAATGTACATTTCTATCAACTCACCACCAATATAATTTACATAATATAATCTTAATTTTAGAATAATTACTATTTATCAACAGATAATTCATTTGCTTAATTTGCATCACGTCTCCAAAAATCATTTAATTTATTTTACCTTATTTGATTCTTAATAACCCCAAAAATATTTTCCTTTTAATAACTTAATTTCTTAATTCTAATGTCCTAAAAAATATATTCATGCTCCTAATTGTAGATTAACACCAACAATAATAATAATTTCTTAGTAACATCATCCATTCTTATTTATTGTCTAATTTCAATCTTTTAATTCAAATCAAAATACACCAATAATTTCACCAGTTAATTCACCACATATATTTAATTTATTCCATAAAAAATTATTTTATATTTTCCTTATAATAATTACTGTTAAACTCGTTGAATTTATATAATAATCTCAATTATTTTGAAATAATGAAATCCTTATTAATCCATTCAACTCCAAAAGGACCATAATTAACCCAAATTCATTAATTCTAACCTTTATAACATTAAATTATATTAACTAATCTTATTTCACAATAATTCCTAACCTTTCAATAATTAATTTTATTTATGCAGAATATATATATATATATATATTAAATGTTAATAACAATTATAATTAATTAAAATCATTAAATATTAGAAATTCTGTTAGCAACATATATTAACCCCTGATGAGTGTAAATTTGGACAAAGCATTCAATGGATGAGTAAGCTTATCTTAGATGATGTATTCCCTATTACATTTCCCTATTTAAAATACAATTTCAATTATAACTACTAGAGCTAGGATATAACCTTAAATGCCAAACAATACTCTTGGCTTTTAAGGACTTTTAATGACTTCCTTGGACCAGACATTTATTGCCTGTTACAAAGTTTAAACCTTAGTAGGTTGTAACGTGTTTGGGTGTGACATTGTTCGGGTGTGACATTATTCAGGCCCTGCAATCTATCTCGTTCTCCAGCCTCTTAACTTGGTCAAAATGTTTATTCGGTAGACACTGAACAGACTCTGAATAAATTCTTTGCTATCAAAAGTTCCCCTAAAAGTATGATGAATCATTTATGTTCGGCTTTTGCTTATCCTTGTCCTCACACTTTTGTGTGTTCGGGTTCTATAAATTGGTCAACTATTTATTTAAACTTCCATGTAAGCCTTAAGTGTCAGTTCATTATTTGTTTATGTCCTACCTTTAATGGATGTGACTGTTGAGCTTATCAACATTTTCTGAAATGGCAGGCCTTCTGAATGCTTCATTAAAGAGTGACCCTTCAGTTTGCTGGCATGAGTGACCTTTCAACTTGTTGGCATTTCAGACTTCACTTTGCCTTCCTCCATTCTTAGGTGTCTATAAATAAAATTTCACTTCAATCTTGGATTTTTTTTTCTTACTGCTTCTCTTTGTAAACCTTCCTGCAAAAGAGGTAATTACAAATTTCTGTAAAAATTTAATTTTTTTTTTGTCGTTTCTTGTTCCTATTTTCCTTATGGCTACTCTCAATGCCAATAAGGGCAAAGGATAAGGCATTGCTTTAGAGCCTTATAGCTCTTCTTCTTCAAGTTCTAAAACCACTAGAACTGGCGATTTCCTATCGAGTCGTACTCCAGCTACCATGGAAGCTGCTACATAAGCTTCTAGAAGTATTTAAACTTCTAGCATTACAATAGGGAGAAGAGCGGCTAGTCGCATAAGCAGTCAATCTCATCCTTCAGCAAAAACTAAGGGACCTGCAAAAAGAAAGAATTTGACTACAAAGAAAGAGAATAGAGTAGCATTGCTATGCTCTATTTTTGGTTTTGAGGATATCAAAAGGCTTCATATTAAGTAGGCCATTCCTACTGAGTTTAAACTTTTAGCCGTTGGTGATGATGTTCGAGCCAACACTGAGTAGATTTGAGGGCTGGCGTTCGACTCCCGCTTCAACTAGAGTTGTGCGACTACCATAACTAGCTTGGCATTACTGTGTCATAGCTCACCCAAAATAGCATTAAGATTATGCTGGGACTCTGTCTCCTGGCTCGAAAATCTATTCTGGAGTTTTCTCCTTCGTTGTTGATGGGTTATACACTTTATCTATCAGGGAAAAAGAAGATCATCCTCACCTCTTAGCTCATGGTGGTATTTGTATTTTTGATGGGTTGATCGCTTCTTTAAAGGGTAGATGGAAGGAAAATTTCTTTATGGTGAAAAGCTTTAGAAACTTTGAGGTGAACGCTCCCTGGTCTCGATCAATTCCCTCATTCAGGGAGGACCACTCCCTCACAAAAAGGGAAAGAGCTAGTATTGAAGATCTCTTTGAATATGCCCTAAAACCAGTTCACATTGTTCACCTTCTTACTCTAGAATATTGTTCTACCCATTCGAGAAAATGGAAACATAAATAAGGTATACTTTTTGCTTTTACTTTGTTTATTTCCTAACTGACTTTTAACATTTTTCTTTGTTCAGAAGATATGGCTGGTGGGGATCTTGCCAAAAGATTAGAGAAAAAAAAAAGAAAGAATAGGGAGGGCAAAGCAACAACTCAACCAAGGACAACAAGTGGTCTAGTGCTGAGGGATGACGATGATGATACCGATCAAACTACCCCAGCATCAAATAGGAGACTGAGTGATACCACTGCTACTCCTAATATCATTCAACCAGTGATCCCTAAACAAGTAAACAGTCTAAGCACTTTGAGGAAATCAGTTGCTCTTCCTGCAGTTTCCTATGGGGAAACCGATGCTGCTCACTCACCATCTAAGGATGATGTTCCTCTTACTAGGCGAAGAAAAAGAGTTAGATCAGGAACTCTGGAGAAAGCTGCTCGGTCAAAGCCTGTTCGGCTTGATGTGTAGAATCATATTAAGTGTATCCATGGCTCCTCTGTATCTTGCTCACACAGCCCAGTGAGCAGCGATCTAGCTAGACTTTCACTGCCTTCTCAAGATTGGAATTATTATGATTCCATGGAGGAAGATGCAATTTTTGACTAAATGAATTGCAGCATTTTTTCTGCAAGTCTACTATCTTCTTTGCCCTATTTTCCTTTCATTCTACTTCTTGCGTCATTTTTTGACATTCGTCCTTATGTTAGGTTGTTCAACAAGTTTCAGTCATGAAGAAAAGGGTCCTAGAGCTACGCAGCCATCGTGCAAAACTTGAAGTGTCCAAGAATGAGGCTATCCAGATGGTTAAAAATGCTAAGGAAATGATGGATAGTGCCTCCATTGCTCATAATAAGGAGATCTATGCTTTAAAACTGCAATTAGATCAACTTAATGATGAGTATAAGAATGTTACAGACACGACTTTAATCACAAGCTCGAGAAACATTCAGTTGGAGAAAGAAAAAATTAAGCTTGAGTAAGCTAAGCTACAAGATGAGCAGCAATGTGATCAACTTAAAAAGATCTGGAAGCCTCTTAGGAGACAAATGATGCTCTAAATAAAGATTTTGGACACTGTTGATGATTTTCAAGAGCGAATTATTGCTACTCTTCAGGCTTGGTATCTGGATGACAATTTTGATTTTATTAGTGACATTCCTCTCATTGATCCCAAAGGGAATGTGACTGTAAGCTCCTTTGCATTTTGATGAATAAGGAGGATCTACTCATTTGGATCAATAGATTTGATATTGTAACAAAAATTCTTTTTAGGTATCTTATTTTCTTGTATGTACATACATTTAGAAATAGAACTTATTCAGCCTTTTTAGATTTTCTATTCTCTAACTCTTTTCTATCCTAAGCTTGCTTAGGCTCATGATGTATTTTTTTTACATTTCTAGAATAGTTCACTCATTTTGTTCTTTTATTTTATAAAGAACATATATGTACCATTATAACCAACTATTATTTTTATATTTTCTCGAGAAAAGACAAGAAAAAACCTATTTGCCAATATCATTCTACCCCATAGCTCTCCCAAGCTATCACATTTACATCCATTTTCTTAAGATCTTAACACATAGGTAAAAAAAAAAAAAAAACTATTTTTCCTCTAGTACATCATACATAATATTTTCATAGGTTCTCTACGTTCCATGTTTATGGCAGCTCTTTGCCATTTACATCTTTAATTCTATAGGTATTTGGCCCTATTTTGTGTGTTATTGTATATGGTCCTTCCCAGTTCAAACCTAATTTGCCAACTCCTACTGTTCCCCTTGCGATTTTTATCTTTTTAAGACTAAATCTCCGGGTTGAAAACTTCTTTCTTTAACTCTTTTACTGTAGAATCGCATCATCTGCATTCCACAGGTTTCTGCTTATATTTCGGCTCGATCTCTCCATTCTTCCAGTTTATCAAGGGCGAGCCTCTTGTTCTCATCATTAGTTATTATATTGAAATGCATACCCCAAACACTTGGGGCGCCTATTTCAATCGGGATTACTGCTTCTATTCCATAAACTAAGGGAAATGGGGTCTCACCAGTTCCTCATTTTCGTGTCGTTTGGTCAGCTCACAGTAGATTGTTCAATTTGCTCGCCCAATTCCCTTTTTCTACATTTAATCTTTTCTTTAGTCCCTGCAAAATAGTTCAATTAGTAACTTTTGCTAACCCATTTATTTGCGGATACGCCATTGATGTAAAATGCAATTTGATTTTCCAATTATCATAAAAATTGTGAAGATGTGATGATTCGAATTGCTTTCCATTATCAGTGACTATACTGTTCGGTACCCCTTATCGAAAGATTATATTTTTCTAGAAGAATGTATAACCTTGTTCAGTGATATTGTTGATAACGTTTCAGCCTCTACCCACTTTGTAAAATGATCAGTTGCCACAACTATAAATCTTTTTTGCCTCGTTATTCTACGAAAAGGGACTAAAATGTCGATCCCCCATTGTGCAAATGGCATACCTAGGGATTGCATTTGAGTAGTTGGTTGCCTTGGTATATCACTATGCACTTGACATTGCTTACACGTTCGGACTTTTTGCTTTGCATCAATTCTCATTATCAGCCAATAATAGCCATATCATAAGATTTTACAAATTAAGGAATCAGCACCTTCATGAGCATCGGATAAGCCTTCATGAGATTCATTAAGAACATAATCTATCTCTTCCTCACTTAGACATTTCACCTAAGGATGTGCCTTGGATCTCTTGTAAAGCATTGGGTGTTCATATGCATTATTGGATGCCTTCAGTAAAGTTTTAATTGCTTCCCTTTTGTCTTGAGGCAAAATTCCTCGGTCCAAAATAATCAACACTAGGCTTCATCTAACCTTGTAACGGTGATATCATGGAAATTTTTTCTTATTTAATACTTTTTTTGATTTTGTATCTCCAAAGGTATTGCAAAATTTTTTCTTGTTCTATACTTGTTTGATTTTGTATCTCCAAAGGTATTGCACTGTTCGTTCGCTCATTTTTTGAAGCTACTATTTTTGCCAAGTTATTTGCTACTACATTTTACGCTAGGGGAATTTGTCGTATCTCCCATTTCTGCAATTGAGAGAGTAATTGTACGGCTAGGGCTTTGTATTTGATGAGTTTTGGTTCCTTAACATCATAAGCACCTAGCAATTGATTTACAACCAATTGTGAGTCAGAATAAATGATTAAGTGTTCAGATCTTACCTCTTGTGCCAGCTTAATTCCAGTTATTAATGCTTCATACTCCGCTACATTATTTGTTGCTTTGAAGTTCAATTGGACAGCATATTAAAGCTTGCTTTTGCTCGATCCCTATAAAATAATTCCTACTCCTGCTCTTGATTGATTTGCTACTCCATCTGTATAGAGTTGCCAGTGTAATTCTTTTGTAATCGAATGCTTATATGGTATTGATACCTCTGTTAATTCAAGAATTAAATCTGAAAGTGGTTGTGCCTTTAAGGTTGTCCTTGGTATGTAACACCCACCGCCCAATTCTGGAGAACTAGATGGCAGATGCCACATTCGGTGCTGAAGCACCATCCTATGACACTTACTAACTCTAGATCACATATTAGAAATGGTTAGATTTTTATAAGGAGGCAAGTAATTAATAATTTAACAATAAAGTTTAAGGAAATTCCTACGAAAATTTCGTAAGAGTTTCCCCTAAAAATTAACTTGCCACACAAAGAAAATTTACACACTTCTAATATAATTCCTCTAACCCCCAAAACTCGAATTCAACACAATATGTCGCAGGCACTTCTAAAAATATAAGATCAAGTTCGCTTATCATATTCTTATCCATTCAAGAAACAAATATATATCATCATACATTCACCACTCATATAATAAAATAATATTACTTAAATATCCACAAATCTCATTATTTACATTCTCAATATTTACAAACCAATATAATTACTGTAACTCTATACATGCCATGATTTACATTAATATACATATCCTACCCAAAAACTACACTTCTACTCTGATGCTATATCTTTGGTCTTCACGTAGCACCCACATCTCATAACCTGCGCATGATAAAAATTAAGGCGCTAAGTGGAAGACTCAATGGTACTAAATAATTATAAATTAAAATAATCGAGAAAAGCCAAGTAGCAAATCACGTAAATCTTTGAAAAATACTTAAACCATAATATATTTTAAGCACTAAAAACAAACTAATAAAATCCAGTACTTCAACGAAAACCATAAAGAAATTTGCATCTTTACAATTCTTACATAACACAATATAAGTAAGAAAATATCACAAATATTAATATATTCCAATTTCCTTATAACAAAATAAAATTCCCTTTTTTTTCTTTTATGAAGGCTCGTACCAATACTGAATGAATGTAAGCAGATTCGATCGTGACTTGTGAAAGCGTCACCGTGGCCTATGAATGCACCACCCACCAATCACACAATCGTGGCCTGCGGGAGCACCACCGTGGTCTATGAGAATGCCACCCACCAATCAAACATTTGTGGCCTATGAAAGCACCACCGTGGCCTGCGCAAGCACTACCACAAATAATAAGCACGTCTGCCTATTTATAAGGGCTGGTAACCCAAGCATATGATCATAGCTCCACCAAACAATACGGGCTGATAACTCGAGCATGCTCACATATCGCAATACATCTCATCATACCACATGTCAATCATGTATAGTAGAGCTTAAAATAAATGCATTCTCCCACAATAAATCTTATTTCTCATTCACCATTCCTTATTCAAAAACATTTTAAAATTAGCACTTATTAATTCAAAACCACTTAACCTACAACTTGTAAAATCCAATAAAATCAATTCATGTTTCAAGCAAAAACCTTTCTTTCATAATGCCTCCATTAAAAGTACTAATTATCAACTTAAAATCACTCTTTAAAATCATTAAATTCATTCCTCAAACAAGTAATCGTAAGGCTCTTTTAATACTTCAAAAACATTCTTTAAGTCATGAAAATACTTACACATTGAAATTCAATTTGAAGCTTAAACCATCACCAAATCACTTATTAATAAGCTTATTTAAATCAAAATCAAGCTTGAAAATCAAAGAAACACAAAGGCCCTTCACCTTACTAAGGTTCGGCCATTCTTCCCAAATTAAATGGGAAATGGTTTCTTTCCAAATTAATTCATAAATCATAAGAAAACACATCCCAAAAGTCATTCAAGTTCAAATTTAGCATAAAAATCAAAGGACACAAGGTGTCATTCACCATGAGTGGTTCGGCCACTCTTGGTTAATGGGGAAGGAGGTATTTCCCTTCCCATTTAACCAATCTACCATGCTTACTAATCAAGAAAAATCACATTAAAACAACCAAAGTCTCATTCCCCACACATTTCACACACATTCTCAAAAATTCATCAAAAACCTAAAAATTGAAAACCGAGAAATTGAAAGGGGAAATGAAGTAGTAGTGCACTAACCTTAAAATGAAGCTTAAGCAAGCTTAAAAACTCTACTCTTGAGCCTTCTCCTTGCCTTTGGAGGATGGTTCTCCAACCTCTTCAAAATAGGAGAAAATCCAATAAAAATAAAAAATTAACATACTAGATAGAGAGAGCATGATTTAATGCATTAATTTCATGTCTAATCCTAGAATTCTACATAATAAATCACAAAACCAAAAAATTCACAACTTACCTCTTCAATGGCAACTTCAATTCTCTAAGTCTTTATTCAAAATTTCTAACTTCTACTACTTGCTTGTTAAGGTTTAATCACAATTCTATGATTTAATTGGGTAGTTTAGTAGTGATTTGGGGTAGGAAAATGAAAGAAAAATGAAGAAGAGAAGAGAGAAATGGCATGGAAGATGGAGATGGGAAGAAGAAAGAGAAGTTGTTGCTTAAGTAGCAAAGTCAAACTTCGCTACCAAATTTTATGCTCAATCAAGGGCCATGATCAAGTCCTAAGTAATCTCATCCAATGGATCTAAATATTCCTCAAATAATTCTCTTTCAAATGTTATTTAACTCCACAAAAATAATTCCCATTTATTCCTTAATATACTACACTAAAAATAATATTCATTAGTTGCTGCAATTCTTTGAAAATATTCATGAAATATTCTTTACCCACCTAAACCATGCAAACATGCTAAAAAAATATTGATTAACATATTAGATACATTTAGTAATTTTTTCGAATCGAAATAATACAAAGTCCCGAACCAATGGTGCTATTCACAGACCGGTAAATCACTATTATCGACATTGAAAAATTGTCTGTTACATGGTACATAGTGGATGTCAAATTCTCCTAGCCTAATGGACCATTCGACTATTCTTCTAGACGTTTCAACCTTGTGCAAAACTTTCCTCAATGTATAATTAGTGCATACATTAATTATTGTGAACCCCTACCCCCCGGAATGCATATAGCATGTTGCGTATGCAAAAGGATAGAAATGCACGTGATGTGTGAGAGTCGCCACCTGGTTTAATTATTTAAGGGTAAACTAGGAAAACCCTAAATGACTCCAATTTTAATTAACCTAATTACTAGATTAATTACCCAATGGTTAAGGTATGGTGTGCAAACCCGAGATGGATCCCGAGAC
>CANUEP010061795.1:0-20307 GCA_947857235.1 Jatropha podagrica | reverse complement strand
CCTTAACCATTGGGTAATTAATCTAGTAATTAGGTTAATTAAAATTGGAGTCACTTAGGGTTTTCCTAGTTTACCCTTAAATAATTAAACCAGGTGGCGACTCTCATACATCACGTGCATTTCTATCCTTTTGCATACGCATCATACCTTATGCCATGCTTTTCCGGGGGGTAGAGGGGTTCACACTCGTATGTTGAACACATCTTCTCAAAGTGTGTACCAAACCAAAACATATGATTTTATGATCCCACAGTTACAGTTATGCATCCAAAAAAGTTCGATCAATTGTTAAGCCCCTCAGCGTCACCAAAGAGGCCATACCGTCAGAACATGAGATAACAGGGTAGTCAGTGCCATCAATCAAGAAAAATAGGGCAACTAGTGCCAATCTAATAAACAGGGCAATTAGTGCCACCAGATTATTCACGAATAGGGGGACTGATGAAAATGCGACCAAACAGCGCAACCAATCCCCACAAGCTTAGCAAACAAACAGGCAAACCAGTGCCAAAACCATTCTAAAATCAGGGCCACTGATGCTAATGGATTTAGTAAATAGAGCAATCAGTGCTATCTTAGTCAGGGCGACCAATACCAATAATCCAAAAAAACAAAGCAATCGGCGCTAACTCAGTCAATAACTAGGTGATCCGTGCCAATTCGATTAAACATGGCAATCAACGCCAAGTCAATCAAAAATAGGGCGATCAACCCAATCAAGTCAAACAAGGAAACTAGTACCAAAGCCCTCTCAAACATAGTAATCAGTGTCGAGATATTCATAAACATGCAAATCAATACAAAACGGGCAATCAGTACGACATTCAGGCAATCAGTGTAATTATAAATCCAAGCATTCAATACAAGTAAATAAGATAAGCATAATAGACATGCATAAAACAAAAGACCTCATAAAAATGGATAATGAATACTACAAAATTCAATGCTCAGATCAGGATGCACAAGCCCAAAATGTGCCAATATAGGAGGCTAGTGCCAATATAAACATACATCAGAGTCAAGGAAGTCCTATTGCCTATGCTTCCTTGTTCATTCCTCTCTCTTTCCTAGCCTCGAGTTGGCTATCCTCTCTCGAGTTAGGGAATCAGAAAGCGTCGGTCAAAGCTGTCCCACAGCGACTGAGATCTACTAAGCCCACTCAATGCTCGACTACAAGTGATAAAGAGAAAAGGGTCAGTAATAAAAATCAAGATCCAGCTTGAAAGATAAATATAGAAAAGGGGAAGGAACTTACTAGTACGTCAGCAGGGTATGCTAGCCAACCATCAAGCACTCCCTCTAGCACTGTGTAGTAAGTGGTCCTCCCTAAGTCAAAATAGGGGACTCTCTCCTACAACTTCAGCCTTAGACGAAGAGGAACGTTGCTAAATTGGGAACCCTCTGATGCGGGGGCATGACCAGTTGACGTTGACCCTCCACTAGCGGAGGTGCTAGTAGTAGCCAAAGGGTGACTAGTCAAGCCAAAATTGGCCACCATACCCTCTGCTACATTGAAAATGACCTTCGAGTCTATATCAAAGTCAAAATCCTCCATGGGCTCCACACCACCACCCTACCTTTGGGAGGACTGTGACATCCTGACCCAGCAAAGTGATTCTAGGAGGGTGGGTAGAGTAAGGCTCCTGGCGAGCTTCTAGGATGGCAAGCTAGCTAGGGTAGTGGAATGCGGGACACAGGAATGAATCAGATCATATATTGAAAAGGGGGTAACTAATCATCAGAGGCGCCTTTCAGTGGAATGGCTGGAGAGTTAGAAGAACTCCAGGGTTAAGCGTGCTTGCTTGACAGAACTCCTAGGATGGGTGACCTCCTGGAAAGTTTTCATTTCACCTACGGGACAAAACCGTGTGGGTTTTGCCGTTCTAGTATGGGATGGAACCGGCATTATCCAAAGTGGACAATTCCTCTGGTGGTTGGAGTCAGGGCATTACAATTTGATATCAGAGCCTGACCCCCTTTAGTAGATATATGGTTTGAGGACAAACCACGAGAGGCTCTGATCCCCTCTAGTAGATATATGGTTTGAGGACGAACCACGAGAAAGCTGGTGGGCTTGTGACATCCCGACCCAACAAATCGATCCTAAAAGGGTGGGTAGAGCAGGGCTCCTGGCGAGCTTCTAGGATGGCAAGCTAGCTAGGGTATTAGAATGCTGGACATAGAAATGAATCGAATCATGTACCGAAAAGGGGTAACTAATCATCAGAGGTGCCTTTTGGTGGAATCGGGACAAAACCGTGTGGGTCTTGCCGTTTGGTTGGAGTCAGGGCATTACAAGGACAATCTAGTCCCCAAGTCTGAAGACCTATCCAAAGGGGGTTCAACCCGAGGAGCCAATATAGCTGCAACCCAATCAACATAGGTGTCCCCAGCAAGTAAGAATGACTCGATTGGCTCTCCCAATGCCTTCTCCTTCTAGTTCTTCATGTCAATGTAGTCCAACATATCTACAGGAGGGTTGGCCGAAATCTTATACAAACCCATATTCTGATGGTAGACTCGCTCACCCAAATAGTATTGCCTGATTGTCCTGCATCTTAGAATGACTTGGCTATGTGTCATAGTCCAAGCTTGCTGCAAGTTCCCTTCCAAGGTAGTGTCCAAGACACGCTGAAACATGCGAATCCTCACCTACGAAGAGAAGAAATTCCCAGATGTCGAAAATTTAAACCTCAATTCAAAGAAAAGATGCATGAGCCACTTAGCACATACCTGAGCTATGGACAGTTCATTGAACCTCCTCCTCAAAGCCAGATGATCCTCTCTGGTATGCTACCCTATCAAAGCTAGCCTAAATCGGTGCATCGTCAGGATCTCTAAAGGCACATCTTGAGTCATTACAGGAGCAATGAAAGGAAAGAGGAAGAAAGCACAAGCCTGCAAAATAAGAGATAGTTTTTCAACATGAAAGCAGTTAATTTTAGAGGCTACACAAATAGAAAGCGATTCGAGGAAAACATACCTCCCAAATGTTCATGATACCACCCAACCCAGTCCGGCCCCTACGACTATATTTGCTCATGTCATTATACATCATTCCATAAAAGCACCGCCCCAGTCATACTCTCTAAGCAACCTCAGGTCCACTAAGGAAGCTACAAAGGTGAGGTCTATGTGATTTGGCCAATCATGCGCAATCGTGCACCCTAAGATCAAAAGGAGGGAAGCATGGGTCAGCCACTCAATAATGGCTCCCTCCCTCCCTTCTTGACCTAGCTCTCTCAACTAGTCACATAAGGTGCTATGACGGTATGACCCGCCAGCACTCAGCTTTGGAATAAAACTCAATAGATTTGTGAACCGCACAAGCGACAGTATGGAGGAATCCACATCCAGTGGGAGGGAGCCTAAATGGATCCCATTCAGAATAGCAAACTCAAAAGGAGTAAGGGTCCACTCTCCAATAGCTGTATGGAAGGTATCAGTGATTTCCCACCATCTCTCTGCGAGTGCCCTCCATAAGGGGAAGTAGGCATGAACACTCACCATCGTCACTTAATAGTGCAAACCAGTAGGGGCTATCATCTCAATGACAGCAAGGTAACTTCGCATAACCTCTGCTACTACACTAAGGTCCCCTCGTCCTCCTCTGGAATGGGCTCTCAGCTGTCCAACAAACAACAAGGTTTTTAGACCAATTATAGAGTTCTCAAACTCACAACAGGGTATTCAGATAATTAACAAGGTATTCAGACCAACTCCCAAGGTATTTAGACCATTAATAGGGTGTTAGATCAACTCTTGGGTTTTCAAACCAATCAGGGTATTCGGACCAATTATTAAAGTATTTAGACCAACTACTAGGGTTTTCAAACCAACTGTCAGGATTTTCATACCAACTACTAGGGTTATCAGACCACTACTAGGGTTTTTAAACTAACTACCACAGTTTCCAAACCATTAATAAGGTATTCAAACCAACTCCTAGGTTTTTAGACCATTATTAGTGTATTCAGACCAACTACCAAGGTATTCAGACCAGCTACCAGGGTTTTTAGACCAACTGCCAAGATTTTCATACCATTACTAGGGTTTTTAGACCAGCTACCAGGATTTTTAGACCACTACCAGGGTTTTTAGACTAACTGCTAGGATATTTAGACCATTAATAGGGTATTCAGACCAACTTCTGGGTTTTCAACCCATTAAAAGGATGTTCATACCATTAATAGGGTGTTTAGACCTACTCTGACCATTAGCAGAGTATTCAGACCAACTACTAGGGTTTTCAAACCAACTGCCAGGGTTTTTAGACAATAATAGGATATTCAGACCCATCAAACTCCTCTAAAGACCAATCACAGGGTCACAAGAGGTCAAAGCCCTAATCTGACCTAAAATAGGCTGCAGGGCCAAAATGGTAATTTTTCAAACAACTAAGGACCACACAGTTAAACACAATTGAACTTTGATCGAGACCATGTACAGGGTCTCAAGAGCCTACATGTTTAATTAGAGACAAAGTCAAACCTAAAGTCTGACAAGGAAAGATTTTAGGATAAAAAGTGTAATAAAATGAAAGTATAAGGACCAATCAGAGAAAGTACTATGCTTTGCCCAATGCCTGAAAGGTGAGATTCCGGATCCTTCAGGATAAAGTCAGCATTGCTTGAAGTTGTCAGGGGAACGCACTTTGATGGTTGAGCCATCTCTTTTAGAAAAGAAAGATCTTCAAAGATTTTGGGAAAAAGGGAGAAGAAAGCAAATGAGGAGGTGTGACAAATGAGGTCAACCCCCTCCCCTATATATAGAAAATAGGGAGCACGAGTCTTACCCCTGTATGGAAAAATAGACTTTTCGAGACTCATTTGAACTTCGATCAACAAATGATTATAGTCGAAATGTTGGTAACGAAATTCTAGATTCAACAATATATTCTGATCTTACAGACAACTATAAAAAAGCCTTAGAAAACCAAGCAAATCGGACTTGCTCCAGAAAAACTTTCTCAAAACCAGATGAGACTCATACAGGATATTCCAAACATTGCCACAAACCTCCAGGTATGGTTTTAGACGACATTTATTTTTAGAAGTGCTGAAATTGGGGTCCGATAGACTAGGCCTTGATCAGCTCAAATTTCTCGAAGGGGGAAAATTATGGACCATGATTTCAGCACCAAGCTTTAGGAAATTTCACTACGGTTCCAATAGTGTGAGAATCAAGTCAATCGAACGTCATTTGGACCTTCAATGGACTCCCGAAAGCTGAAAAACTCAAAAAGCAAAGGGGAGGGACATCTTGGTCATTTACCATAAACGGCACCGTCCAGCTTAACAGCGACATCGATCATCCTGGTGGCGACACCAACTGAGCTACCGTCGACACTAGAAAATAGATCTCCATCACCGATTAAGGAGTGGCCAAAGTTGACCAGGTCGATTTAGCCACCCCTTTGCCTATAAAGCCACACTCCCCCTTCATTTCCACACATCATGTTGCTCTATCAAGTGCTTCTCAAGCATCAACAACTTTATTCTCACTTTTACGATTCTACAACCACAAAGTCTGACTTTGCTCATCTTTCAATCACACTTTGACCTTCCTTAAGACAAAGCTACTAGTTAGGTGATTCATTTTTAATCCAATCTAGTGATTGATTAATAACTCGTCATTTTACAATATAATATAAGACTATAATATGAGTCCTCGTGCCCTAACTTAAATTATATTTAGAGGAAGACTCGACCTCCTTAGTCAATAACTCATCGTGGAGCTCCAATCAGGCCGCGTCACAAGCACAAGGGTATAATTACTCAAACTGAGATTCTATCAATTAAGCCTGGTCCATCCGACACTATGCATGCTTTAAGACTGGTCCGTTAGGTAAACTAAATCTCATTTGTCTGGCAAAACCTCCAAAAAAT
Organism: Jatropha podagrica; assembly: GCA_947857235.1. NCBI lineage: Eukaryota > Viridiplantae > Streptophyta > Magnoliopsida > Malpighiales > Euphorbiaceae > Jatropha > Jatropha podagrica. The sequence goes on along the minus strand of CANUEP010061795.1, from coordinate 14,419 downwards.
AAGTTTTCAAAATAAGCCCGGAATCAGCCGATAAACTAGTAACACCACTCTAAGAGTGGCACCTTCAAAACCCTACCATCTTGATTGATGGTGGAACTTCATGCACCTTAATCCTTATATAAATGAGGTACAAAGGCATACCTACGAATTTCAGCCTAGGTAGCAAGCCCCCAACCGAACTGACCAATCGGGACTTACGAAAATGTGTTGCACGACCTAGAAACCTTGATAACAAGGCTAGAGTCGAGCTCCCCTCTGAATTATATAACCTTTATTTCATCTGCTTACTTTTTAATGCACTATATTCTAGATATTGACAAGCATTATGAGTATGCCCCTGCATCAATAAACCGCCATTCATGCAAAACAATGCTTTTGATTTTCAATTAAACCCAAACTTTTGATCTACACGCAAAGAAATTTAAGACCTAGTCCCTGAACCCAATGATTCAAGGCTAGTGTGTTTCATCTAGTTTGGCAAATCAAAGGAGTCAATCACGAGGTTTTTACCTTATATTTTCCCTAAAAATAAAAATAAAGTAAGGTGGCGACTCTAAATACACCACACACAGTCAAAGAGCTCCAAAGAGCCAACAAGACATCACTTAAGCGCTCAATAGAGCCATAAAATTGATAAAATTGGCAATTAGATCAATTAACTAGAAAGCTAGGCCGCATGCAGTGCTAATCTAAAACAAATCGAGAAGGGACCGCAACGAGGTTTCGATCAGTCTCAGCATTTCTACTTTCTCCATAACAAACCGACCAATGGGACCATTTGGTCAGACTCCGTCCTTCGGGTCTTTCCCATGGCACCCGAGAGGGACCTCACATGCACCTCCCAAAGTAGAGTTATCTTTATTTAAGCTGCTCGAAGGCATGTCCCTGCCAAAGTGGAGTAGCCCAATTTAAGCCTTCCGAAGTGATGCCCGTATGAAAGAAGCAGCTCAGGGAAGCCACTGAACTCACCAACGATCACCATGGCACAATTCACCTATCTTTCACTAGCCAAGTCGATCAAAGTATCATACCACTTCATCTGTTGAAGTTGTCAGAAATGATGCACCTCAAAAATCATCTAAAGTGGCACACCTCATTCCACTATTCACCATCTGGAAGGACAACCTCTAAAAGTAGCATTCCAATTTATCTCAACTAAAGTGATGCTCCTCCTGAAGCGGAGCAGCCTTATTTAAGCCATTCGAAGTCACGCCCCTCCAAAAGTTGAGTATCCCAAATTAAGTCGTTCAAAGTGACACCCCTCCTAAAGGTGCAGCTCAGGGAAGCCACTGAAGTCACTGACAATCACCACGAAGCAATTCATCCATTTTTTACCAATCGAGTCGACCAAACCATTGCACCCCTTCACCCATTGAAGACGTTAGAAATGATGCTCCCTAAAAGCCTTTCGAACTGGTGCAAGATAGCTGCAGAAGTCACCGAAAACCACGATGGAATAATTCACCCACCTACGAAACATTGTAATTGTACTAGATCGATCGTATTGCCAATTAAGCCATCCAAAGTGGTGCACTTACTGAGATGGACTATCATTAAATCCCCAGAAAAATCGCCAAGATGGTATGCCTCATCCACCTAAGCCGTTCAGAGAACTCATTTTACTTACTTATGCATCTACTTTCCACCTTGATGGCATTTTACTTAAAAAGCAAAATATTATCAAACTGGGGTCAAATTGTAGGTGCTCATTTTTTTGCCCCAAGAGAACTCAATGATGATAACCTTTCTATGATAAAATGAGTTTGAGATATTCGATGAATCTAATTCTCGGACTGATGATTCGAGTTTAAGAAATGCAGCCCATCGAGCCATGTTCACATTTTTTAGGGTTTGCATCAAAACAGGGACCAAAAATGCATCTCGAGTATGCCCATGGTACATCCCCATGTACTGCCTCATTTTATGTGCCACATAGTCTATTTTTATAAAAATTAGACCGACCCATTTTTGGGGCCCACCAATGGCACTTGCCACCTAAGCCGTATAAATGAGCAACATCCACCCCCCCCTAGTACCCTATATATAGAGGTATGGGGACTGAGTTTGAAGAGGACTTTTTGGATTGCCTAGCTAAACTCTTACAATTTTTATCCTAAAAAACCCTATAATCTAAATCCTTAAGAAGTGTTATTGATTTGGCATTAAGGAAGACTTTTTATACAAAGAACTCCAATGGCTTAGCAATCAATCTTTCCTAAAATACAAACCAATCAAACAATACTCGGATTATTGTTAAAGAACAAGGTTCTTGGAATATTTCATTCTATTATTAAGCCAATCCCAAGTTTTTCCTCATAACAAGATAAACTGAAAGTCTAAATTCTTTCTCCTCCTCTTTTCCTTTTAATTTTAGTGTTAAATCACCTCTCCTATGTTTGGTTATGAGGGAAACCTATGATCAACAAAGAAAACAGCTTAAAGGGCACCAGTGACATAAGCCACAACTGTGGCGCATGCCACAATACTAGTGGCGCAAGCCTATGGAATGAGCCATAGCGTATGCCTTGCATCACTAGTGCCCTGAAAGCCTCTTTCCCTATTGATCATAAGTTTTTCCTCCTCTTTTCCATTTTATTTTGGTGTTAAACTACCTTTCTTAAGTTTGGTTGTGAGGGAAACCCGTGATCAACAAAGAAAGAGGCTTTCAAGGCACTAGTGACGCAAGCCACACAATGTAGCTTACGCCACAATACTAGTGGAGGGAGCCACAATGTTGTGGAGGGAGCCACAATAGTGTGGAGCGAGCCACAATGCTGTGGCATGCACCACTTCTCCCCAGAACCCCTTAAAATGCATTTTTCTAAGTTCTCTGATCAAGGCAAGATCTGTGCCCCACCTCTAATGGTGCAAGGGCCTTTATTTTAGAGTCTCAATAACTTAAAGTCAATAATCATGCTTTGATTTCGATATCAAATCCAGTTAAGCTTTAGACAACCTTGCTTAAAGAGCGCATAAAACTTATTTTTGGTCTAGATCAACAAATAAACAAATAAAATGAGATTGAGAGAAACGATTGATGTATTTAATCATCTTTCAAAAATGAGCATCAAAATCATGAGCCTAAATCTCTTATAATCATTTAAATTTTTGTCATTTAATTTCTATTATTTAAATTCCAGCACTTTAAATTTCAGTCCTTTACTTCTATACACTTTACTTCAATGTTCATTAATCTTTTGTTAATCTAACTCATCTAACGTTAGCATTAACATTAACATTCATCTTTTTCATTATTGAGTCAATGTATGATCCATGTTACAGTGAATGTTTATTATTATTTGTGTTTGTTGATTCCTTTTGTTTAGATTGTGGTTTAATTCTTATTTTAATATGTAAAGGGTCCATAAGCATTCGTATTAATTTCTTGATGTAGTAAATGGATTAGGTTTGGAAAATTTGGAGGGCTTGAGGGTAGAGTGTATTAATTAGGAGATGGTTTGTAATCTTTTATGCTCCCCCTTCTTTATGTATTTTTATTTTATGTCCTATGGTTGCATTAATTGCTTGAGTTACATGGTTTTCCAAAAAAATGCATAAAAGGTTTTCACATCTCAATTTCTAGTTAATCGCATTATTAATTAGTGTGGTGAATTTATGGACAACTAGGAGACCAATTTAACTGGGCCAAATGGGTGCCTAACACCTTTCCATTTCGTACCCATCTCTCAACCCCTTCTTTGGTTAATAAAACCATATTAGTTGATACTAATGAATCGAGTAATTTCAGAATTTTTCTCTGATAAGAGTGGCAACTTTAATTTTAATAAAACTCTTACCCAAGTAAGAGAACTCTTTTGAGGTAAATGAATGGGTCTAATTAGGAAAATAATTTCTTTAAATAAAATAACAAAGCTCATTCAAATCCATTTCTTCTTTTAAAGAGAAAACAGGAAATCCTGACATCGTCAAGCATTTACATCCTACGTCGTAACAGAAATTTGGTTGTCAATAAATCAGCTGACTCTGAAGCAACACCGGCTACAAAATAAGCATACAGCTAAGAGTGGTACAAGTCTAAGGCAGAAGTATTAGCCACATCAAAAATAGGTACAATCGTGTGACTAGGCCAAGAAGTAATAAAGTGAGTAAAAAATCACTGTGTAATTAGGCAAACCTCGAACCGCATGTAGTTAATGATAGCCTAAAGGCAACCGTATTGCCTAGCCATGTGGCTGGGATAATAAACAAGTGCCATCGACAACCCACACAAGAACACATAGAACATGTAAGAGGAAAATGTTACTCTCTCTATATACCACTAGGGGCACTTCCATTTGACTCTCTCAGAGATGGGATTCTAAAAAATAGCAATTCAGTCATCCATAGTCTCGTCAGATAGATGCTAGTGATGTCGAACATAGACTTGTGGTCTATAATCGAACATCAAATGGCCCAGCAGTAGAACCATCACCTGTGAATTCTCAAAATCCCATAACTGTAGATGCATTCAAAAAAAAAGGGAAAAAAATAAAGGAAAAAAGAAAAAAGAAAGATTGTAAAGTCAAAAACCTATGAGGGTGGCTTAAGAAAATGTTAAAGTATAAAAAAAAGATGATGAATAAAAATAAAAATGCATTTATTTACAGTAGAAGGAGACTCCCCATCGAACTAAGCACCGAGCTAGAGTCTCAAGCATGCTCTCCTAGCCAAGTAAAAGTTTTTCACAAAATAAGTGGAAATGGTGTGTGATGCCTAGCCATCTACTTGACTATGGATACCAGCCTAAGGCTACCATAACCATCAATGTCACTGAGTAGCAAGTACTGACGAAGGAGGCAGAAGCAAACAAGAGAAGGCCAATATGGGCTACTGCGATCCATATGTAGGGCACGATCAACAAGCGATTGCAGGAGCACAACACCGGCTCCAAAATAATATGATGGTATCCCATAGGCCGAGAAACCAAAGATTGGTAAAATCAACAAAGCGAGCTCTACGTCCAACCGGGCACTGTAGGAACTTCTTCAACCACTATTCTCCCAAAAATAATGTTGAATTCTTCAAACAATGGGAAAATTTGGAAGTCATTGTGATGAAATAAGTTGTCTGAAAAATCAAAATGGTTTATCAACCATTGCAATAATCCGGGATGAATCTAAATGTTCCGATAATAACTTAGCCCGTTGAGCTCGAATGGTGATAGTAAATCTCAATCCTCATGGCTAAGATTGTGGAATAGTGCTTCGAAAGCAGTAACTAAGCTTCGATCCATGAGAAATGAGGAAGAAATGAAAGGTTTGGAGAATTTTTTAAGAGAGAGCTTCGTTTGACAAAGAGAAAAGAGCCTTTGTAATGTGTAAAACTTTTATGTAATTTTATAACAAAAGAAGTAAAGGATAGCTTGACAGCTGGCTGCCACTCCATCATTAGTGGTGCACACCACTATGTGGCGCACGCTAAATTCTAGTGGTACACACCACTGCTTGCTAAACACCCGTAGAAAATGCTACTTCACTATTTTATTTCTCTAATTAAATAAATAATGTAATCATCAATTATGAAGCACAAATACTTTTGTATCACTCATAAACATGTAAAGAAAATAGCTTTTGGCCTTCCTATATATGAAAATAAGTCATTCTTTATAAGATGTTCCCCAAATCAGGTCTAAAGTACAAAAATAAGTAAAGAAGAATGAAAAAAAATAGACTGGGCAATCAACTCAGGACATGTTGGACATCGTTTCTTCTGAATCTTCACTACTGGTCTCCTTGACTTCCTCTATCACTACTTGTCTACGTCCAGTTCCTCAACCAACACGCCCATCGCATTGCATCCCGCGACCACAACTAGCAGGAGGACATATGCTAACTCTTTGCATAGGTTCATTAGCCTTAATTAAAGCATTTAATGCATACATGGCATATGCATTGCATATTTATTTTCATGTTATTTTTATACATAAAGATACTTGCTCATCCGAGAGCCTCGCCACCGCCAGCTTCAAGCATGCCACCTCGAACAATTGGCACACTTCATTATAGTCGTCAATCAACACCTACAAAATAAGACAGAGGTAGGGACAAATAATAATAAAGCATAACAAGAACGGCAATTATCTGAATAAAAGAGTAGAAGCCACTAACATGAGTCCATTCAGGTGGTGTCTTCGGTATGGACTCACTAGATGCATATCGAGCATGCCCTAAGCATTCTAACCTATGTGGTCTGAGCTGAAAGAGAATGAGGTGCTTGGCCCATGCTCCGACATACCGATAACAATAACTATATCCGGAGCTTTAGGTTTGGGACCTCTCGTCACGTGCTTGTCGTGATGGCACTGTTGCGACGAGAGTAAGCCACAGTCTAAGAATAAAAGGAAGAGAGGGGGAAAGCTAAGATCAAAATTGAATGAAAATTAACAGTCACCCATACTAGGGTAATGCCCTAGTCTCCATCCAACTCTTCCGCCTTAGTGAAAGGGTCGAACTCAGTAGGAGGGGGGAAATGGACCAATAGCTACATTTTCACAAAAATTGCATAAGCACCCAACACAAAAACCACTAGGTGGTCTGTGGCAACTTATCCTCTCTAAGTAGTCGCAGTATCCTACGCTAGTTGGATCGACCTCATCGATAGTATGGAACAATAGGAGGAACTCTCCTCCTATCTGGACCGAGCTCCCACTCATATACCCTCTCTCCAAGTTAATACATATGGTAGAAGAGTCCTGGAAGGAGATGTCTATGCTAGTAGATGATAACTGCCTGAATAAAATCGAGGAAGTTGGTCACATCTCCCCATTGATATATCTGTATACATATGATATCAAAAAAGAGGGAAGAAGAAGAGAAATCAATCATCAAAAACACAAGAAAGAAAAGAAAAGAGGAAAAAAGGTTACGAAGAGAGGGGGTAGCAACTTACCTGGTCCCAGTTCAAGTCGTTCAACAATTGTCGAAACACTCTAATGTCTAAGGTAGTATGCAAATATGTCCTGCTGACTACCATGCTCGGCCTTGAGGAAGAGTTAGTCATCGCATTCATGTCCCCCTCAAAGCCGAATAAGCCAGGCATGGGAAGGACCCTATGCTCACAGGCCAGATTTATAAAAAGACGAGGCAAAAATCAGTGAATAAGAAGAAAAGCAGAATAAGAGCTAAAAACAGACAATAACTAAAAGATTGAATTTTGTACATCAATAGCCTACTTGTAGCCTATCTTCAAGTGAGCTCCTCGGATGCACAGGTCCATCTTGTAGTATAGATAAGATAGAGCAACAACTCCCCAGTTAAACGGCCTAATGGCATCTAAATCCTCTAATAGTGGTAGTAGTGCCAAATTTACATCATTACCATGGTTCGTGAACAAAGTGGTCTATAGTAAATAAAATAAGAAGGCTCCAACTACCACATCCATGTCTACCTCTGCCACTTGCTCTCGGGGCAGCTCCTGATAATAAGAATAGATACTCTGGTATGTAACCCTCTAGTCAGTGATGGTGGGCTCCATGCTAATAGCAATTCGAAGACTCACCCGTAGACTTAGATGGTCCAGTGTCCTCAACCTGTCATCAAAGACCATTGACCATCCTCCTAACGATAACCCAATGATAGCAATCAAGTCTACCAGTGTTATAATCATCTTGTCGAATGTTAGTTGAAATGTGTGTGTGGAATCCACCCACTACTCTATCAATGCCAATATACTAGATGGCAGAGACCGCCCCTACACCCGAGCAAGAGACCGCCCCATCCACCGCTCTATCAATGCCTACCTCCTGAACATGCTCATGAACCAAGTCAAGCAGCTAGTCGTACCATTCAGCAGCTAAAAAAGTGTTACAGCCAGATTTCCTACTCCCCATGCCCGACTGCATAAATAAAACCGCTATGAGAATGCTGATAAAATGCAAAAGCACATATTTTAATGTTTTGATGCAAGTGAGCATGTAAAGATGAAGAAAACAAAAAAAAAAAAAAGCAATGCATAAAATGGGCAATGTGGCACGAGTAGCTTGGAACCACGTCAAAGTGGCGCGAGCCACATACCAAGTGGCTCCCGCCACAATGTCAATGAAGTGCACCACAACCATACAGCCTAGCCCAATGACAAAGGAATGGCGCATGCCACACACAATGGTGCACCGCATTTCAACCTATCATTGGCCCAAAATCCCGAAATCATCAATTCAAGTAAACTCTAAACTATTTTTTTATTTTTAACTACTTATTCGCACGTTTCTAGTACTGATAATGCAAGAACAACGAAGAAAAGTTTGTGAAATATCTTTATGGCACCCCAACAAAGGTGGTTGGGCAAGTCGTGCCACAAACAGATAGTCATGCCTGCATCAGGTGTAAATTCCTGTAATTTCATACCATGACTCATAGGGCGATTCACATTATCAATAACGGCATCACCAGGAAGCCAATCTATAATATTTTTTGCATCCATGACTGTTTGGTTGCAAAAGAGGGGAGAATAGAAGAAAGGAAATTTAAGAGAGGAAGAAGAATAAAAGTTTAAAAGTGACTAAGTGATGTCACTTTCACCTTTTATAAGGGTTAGTGGGCCTATGGGCCCAACTTGAGCCTCCAGGCCTAGTTTGATTCGAAGGGTCCATCAATTGAGGTCCAACTCTCATACTTAGCTGGCAACCGCTAATGGCTAGAAAGCTAAGCAAGGGCATCAATTACTGGCCACAGACAAGCTACCTCATTTTGCATATTGCGGCACGACTTTCAATAATACTCACACTAGTACACACAAATCCACAAATGATCAAGTGAACACACGAATACACACAAACTCACACATTTTCAAGCTAAAATAATGTATCAACTGTGCATGCTTTTTCAAGCCTTACCATAGAAATTTCTAACCATAATCGGCCGTAGTGCCTCTTTGTCCTTACATTGCAAACATTGTTTCGCAGGAAACTCCTTGAGCGAAGTATTCAAAATTAAGCTGTTTGAAGTGGCATACCTCCTAAAGTGGAGTTTTTCACAATTAAGCCGTCCGAAGTGGCAACCCTCCTCAAGTGGAATTTTTCACAATTGAGCTATCCAAAGTAAGACCACTCCCAAAGTGGAGTAGCACAGTTTCAGCCGTCTAAAATGACGCCCCTCTAAAAGGAGAGGCTTAGGAAAGCCCTAGAAGTCACAGATAATTACCATGGCGTAATTCGTCCATCTTTCACCAATCGAGTCAATCGAAATATCGTACCCCTTCATTTGTTCAAGTTGTCAGAAATGGCACACCCTAGAAGCTGTTTGTGTGGCACATCGCATTCGACTATTTACCATCCAGAAGGAAAACCTCCAAAAGGAGTATTCTAGTTTAAGCTGTCCAAAGTGACACCCCTCCCAAAGTAGAGCAACACAGTTTAAGTCGTACAAAATGATGCCCCTCTCGAAGTGGAATAGCCCAGTTTAAGTTGTTTGAAGTGATGCCTCTCCTAAAGTGTAGCAGCCCACGAAAGCCGTAGAAGTCGCCAATAATCAGTATGGCATAATCCATCCAGCTTTCACTAATCAGGTCGATCAAAGCATCGCACCCCTTCATCTGTTGAAGTCGTCAAAATGACACACCCTAGAAGCTGTCCAAAGTTGTGCTTCTCATTTCGCCTCCCACCTCAAGCTGCCAACTAGCACAAGATAGCCATAGAAGTTGTTGTAAACCACCATGGCCTAATTCTTCCACCTATTAAATGATGTAATGGTGTTGGACTGATTGAAGCATTGTAAGTTAAGTTGTCCGAAGTGGCGCACGTCTAAGATGGAGCATTATCAAATCCTCCAACAAAACTACCAACATAGTGTACTCCATCCAGCCAAGTCGTTCAGAGAATGCAACTCAGATAATTATTTCTTTACTTACGCATCTACTTTACACTTTAATGACATTTTGCTTGAAAAGCAAAATATAATCAAAGTGGGAACAAATTGTAGACGCTTAAACTTTGCCCTTAAAAGGTTTAGTGATGAGACACCGTTTTTCTCATAAAATTGGATCGGGATTCCCGATCGCTCTAGGTTTTAGATTGATGGTCCACGGCTAAGATTATCTATGTGTTTAACCATTTTTACTTTTTCAGGTTACCAGGCATTTCGTGATGAAACTAGACTCGAGAAGCATACCGGGCCTGCCTAATGCACTTTCTAGTGCACCACCTCATTTTGCATGCCACCTAGTCTGATTTGGTAAAAATGGGCTCTTTCCCATTGTAGGGCCGACAATGGCATTTTTGCCATATCAGCCCTACAATGGGGCCACTCACCCTCATTTACTTATAAATTGGGATAGGGGCTGTGCCAAAGGGAGGATTTTTTAGAGAGACTGAAGGGAAACTATTGCATTTCGAAAACTCAAATCAAGAATCAAAGAAAACTTGTGTTTATCTGTGATCTAAGTTGTGATCGATTGATTCTCAATCATCAAAACCCTTAAGTAAGAATTAGATATCCTATCAAAGACCTAGCTTTGGATTTTTTTTTTTTCATCCATTTTTCAGGCAAATCTTAAAGGAAATCACCAAAGGTAATTTCTAAGGACCTTTAGGTGCTTTCTCCTTCCTTTTCTTTTCTTTTCTTTTTCAGTATTAAAATTGCCTACTTTGGGTTTGGTTATGAGAGAAACCTAGGATCAAACAAACAAGGGTTTCTGCACCTCTTTAGCGCAAGGCCAACCATAATGGTGTGCGCCACTTCATTATAGCTCATGCCACAAGTACCCATAACCCCCTATTTTCGCCTAATAAGCATAGCAACCTTCCTGATTTGGGAAAGGCCTTGCACCACTGCATGTGGCATGTGCCACAAGCATGGGGCAGATGCCATAGTCCCATGTGGCACATGGCCCTTCATTTCAAAGGCTTTGAATGTGTAAAAACCTAATAAATGTCCCGAGTCAAAGATCTAGTGGCCAAGCTCTGACCTTAAATGGTTCGTGATGCATTTTAGGTTATGGTTCATATAAACTAATAAAAATGAGATTGAGAGCAGTGATTAGAGGATTTATTTTTCCTTAAGGATAAACATCAAGATCATGAGCTTAAATCTTGTCGAGTTTTTAAATTTCTATATTTAAATTACTGTCCTTTAATTTATAAGCATTTTACCATTTCTGTCTTTTAATTTCTCGCCATTTACTTTGATGGTTATGATTATTAGAATTCTAACCCATGATTTATTATTCTTGTAATGCTTATATTCATCATGTTTATATTTATTGGATGATTGATTAAATCTAGATGTTTTGCTTCATTGATACTCCTATGAATGTTTATTTCTTTTGTGATTGATCATGAATGATAAGGGTTTATATTTCATTCATTTTGCAAAATGTAAAGGATCCTTAATGGGATTCTTATTATTGCTTAATGTAATTAATTAGTGGGTTTGGAAAATTTAGAGGGTTAAGGGTAGAATGTGTTAATTAGGAGGTGATTTGTAATCTTTTCTCATCCCCCGTTCTTTTTATGGGTGTAAATGATTTGTGTTTAGTATGCATGCAATAATTGCTTGAATGATATATTTTACAAAACTGCATTAAATGTTTTACATCTCAAATTCTAGTTAATCTCATTGTTAATTAATTGTGGATTAGTGGACAATTAGGAGGCCGATTTAACAAGACAAAATGAGTGCTTAACACCTTCCCATTTTGTACCCAACCCCATCTTTGGTTAACAAAATTGGATTAGTCAATTCCAATGAATTGACTAATTCGGGAATTTTTCCCTAATAGGGGTGGCAACTCCAAGTGTAACACCCGCCACCCAATCCCGAAGGACCAGACGATGGATGCTACATTTGGGGCTGGAACACTGACTTATTGTACCTGATGAACCCGAAATATACATTAGAAGTGGCTAAGTTTCCATAAGGAGGCAAGTAATATTTTTAATTTTTTTATAGATAAATAAAAACTTAGGGAAATTCCTACGAAAAATTTGCAAGAGTTTCCCCTAAAAATTGACTTTCCACACAAAGAAAACAAAGCACTTCCAATGTTCAATCCTCCAAACCTCAACTCCAAATTATTATACCAAGTCGCACAACACTTCTAAAAATATAAGGTCAAGTCATCTTATTATATAATTAACCATTGAATAAAATATATATCATCGTTCATACACCATTCATGAAATCAAATAATAATACTTAATCGGCCATCGATTTCATTAATTATAATTACAATACTTACAACCTCAAAATTTGTTATAATAAATCCATACATGCCATTATTCACATAATAATCATATCCTATCCAAAATTAATACTTCTACTCTGATGCTACCTCTCCGGTCTTCACATAGCACCCACAGCTCACAACCTGCGTGTGATAAAAATCAACGCGCTGAGTGAAAGACTTAGTAGTGCTAAATAATGAATAATTAAAAATAACACAAAATGCGAAATAGTAAATCTCGAAAATATTTTAAATAATCAAATAGAAGTATATATTTATTAAACATTGAAAGCGTGCCAATTAAATCAAATATTTTATAAACCAACATGAAGTTCATCTTTAAGAGCATTCCATATTCCAATAAAAATAAGTAAATATCACAAATATAATATATCACAAATTTTCTCATAATAAAATAAAATTTCATTCTTAGTTAGGGCTCGTACACATGCAAAAAAGAAATATAACCAAATATATTTAATCGTGGCCCATGAAACCGCCACCACATATCACATATCCGTGGCCTATGCAAGCACTACAACATATCACATAATCGTGGCCTATGCAAGCACTACCACATATCATAACCATGGCCTGTGCAAGCACTACCACAAATAATAACCGCATCCGCCTATTTGCAAGGACTGATAACCCTAGCATATGATCATAGCTTTCATATAACAGAATGGGCTGATAACCCGAGCATGCTCATATATCAATATCAATCTCATTTTACTATATTTCAATCATGTATAGAAGAGCCCAAAAATCAATCTTTTTTTCACAAATAATCATGTTAATGATTCACAATTCTTTACTCAAAACACTTTATCACTTAAATACTCATTATTTTAAAATCACTTAACTTACAACTTACTAAAATTATCACATTCTCCTTTTTATTCATTCTTAATACATTCAATTAGACATATTCAAAAAAAAAAAAAATATATATATACACACACACACACACACACTTAATAGAGTATAAAAGTACTTAAATCAAGAAATTTTTAGCATTTTCATAAACCTGACCTTTACTGTGTTCTCAAGGTATAACTGAAGTTATAGGACTTCAAATTGAGTGAAACTTAATTCATTGGAAAGATAAGATAAAATGCCACAAATGTCATGAAGGGACCATAGTCCAGATCATTTTCTAAGAGGGTAAGAAAAACCCAAGAACACACACCAATAATCCAAACACGATTCAGCACAACCAGTTTTGGTATAAAGATCATAAGTTGAGCTATAGGTATTCAAATTAGACACAATAAGGTAGAACTACAACTTTTATGAAGAACACATTATATTATCTTGCCATTTTAGTGGCCAAAAGGGACAATCAATTCGCATTTACATGTGGGACACTATAACAAAACCAATTTTGGTATTTAAATCATAAGTTGAGCTACAAGTATTGGAATTGAACATAAGAGGATGTTTTGGAATGCTGAGAAATAGAGCTACAACTTTCATGAAGAAGTTAAAAACAAATGGAAATTATAAAAGGTCAAAAATGACTTCCAGTCCACCCCAAGTACACCTCTAACATCAAAATTCATCAATTTAACCAAAACATACAAAGTTCTCAAAATTCCTTCAAAAACCTAAAATTGAAAACATAAGAAAATGAAAGGGGAATGAAAATATTATTGCACTAACCTCAAAAAGAAGCTTAAAGAAGCTTAGAACACTCTAATCCTTAGCCTTCTCTTTGCCTATGGTGGAGGGTTCACTAATTTCTTCAAAGTAGGAAAAAGTGCACATTAAAATCAAAATTAACAACGGAAAGGAATGAAGCATGATTTAATGCATCTATTGCATGCCTAATCCTTGGATTTTACTAATTAAATCATAAAACCCAAAAATCACAACTCACCTCCTTCAATGGCAACTCCAAATTTTAGCTTTTACTACTTAATTCCCAAGGTTTAATTAATAATCTTTAGTTTATTTAGGTGATTGAGTGAGGTTTTTGAAGTAGAGAATTGAGAGAAAATGAGAGAAGAAGAAGAAGAAGAAGAAGAAGAAGAAGAAGAAGAAGAAGAAGAAAAGAAAGATGGCGTGGAGATGGAGGAAGAAGAAAGAGAAGAATTGCTTTTGAGTTGACAAGTCAAACTTGGCTTCTTAAGTTTATGCCAAATGAATGGCTATGATCAAATCCTAAGTAATCTCATCCAATGGCTCTAAATATTCCTCAAATAATTCACTTTCAAATATTATTTAACCCCATTAATTAATTAAATTAATTACACAAAAA